>JAADXH010000582.1:0-19902 GCA_023337595.1 Globisporangium camurandrum
AAGTACTAGTACCAGAGTTCTGATCATCGATTACTGGAATACTGTCTATCCGCGGCTTTGGAGTGATTGTCTTCGGATGCCGGTATTTTGTGCGCATTTGGCGTCAATACGTGTACGTCAGTTTTTCAAAACTGACAGTACGTGTGCATCGCTAAAATTAATTGCGGTAGCAAGATTTGGCGGTTGGTACTATACCGGTGTTACACATGTCGTCATTAATATCGAAATTTACACCCGTTTTGACATTTTCCCATAAAGCAATCATTACCGAGATACCAAGGTTGAGAGTAGTCTGCCTGAGGGTTTACTCTCACGTTTTACGCATGCTTACAAACGTAAAACATTTCTGATTTCGCTCAAACGCGGTTTGGCATAGAGTGAGATTGAGAGGTTCGTAAAACGAGAGGACAGTTTGACGTAATAGAACTGATTATGTAGCCGAGTGTGAACGATAAATAACGCTAGGTACCGTATAAACGACGACACAGGAATCAATGCACAAGTAGTTGCAACAGCTGACGCTGCGCGTATGAGTATGTTAAGCCCATGGATGCAGCCGTGCAGGGTATCCCACAGTCGAATATTTGGGATACACTTGTTGACGCTTACAGCCTAAGAAGATGGCGGACCTTCGAATCGCGACCATCCGCGCGTGCTATGTGTCCCGCACGTTGCCTACACGCACCAGGTCTTGCATCTGTTTGAGATGTGGCGCGACAATATGCAATGCAGAATACAGCACCGACTTCGTTGCTTAATTGATTAGAGTCGCGGTTGACCCAAACAGTGAGATGGCTCTTGGCTAATGGCGTATGTATTTATTGTGTGATATTTCGTTTGCGTTCGTTTCTACTCATTTACTATTATTGGACACATGCGAGCCATCAGAAACACTAACCAATAAATGATTGTGTTCCACAATGCGAATTACACATTGCGCCTGTAGTGAAACCACAAGAAGTGGCAAATAAAGTTGCCGACTAAAATGACGACTTCGACACTAAAGCGAAATTTCAACTCGTATTTTTACGTGCCATTTGGATGACTTTTGCTTATCACCCCTTCCTCAAAAACTTCGCAGTCGATCGACTCGCCGCACCGAAGCAGTCGAAAACGCAGTCAGCACGGCGCCGGCGCAAGCAGCTGCGAAACGATTGACGAAATGAAAATGACAAACTTGTGGATAGCATTATCGTTGCGCACTTTGGAGGCCACTGCATGGCTTGCAAAAAGCAAAATTTGTAGAGCTAGCGATATGTCCGACCGTTATCGCTATCGCTGTCAATGATCCCGGCCGCATAGCAAGAAACATCGGAACACGCTTTTTGTGGTTAATAGCGAGATAGCGCAGTCTAGAAGGAGTTCAGTAATAAATATATTGAATGCGTCGACGTAGCGGAAGATTCTGAAACCTTGTATCTCGCGCTGCACGATCGCTGCATGGCCAAGATAGAACGCTTGCAGAATTGACTCGATGTAATTTGTGCGCGGCACACAGTTTGCGCTGAAAACACCGAAGCCGACTGTATTTGTTCCATGCACACTAGTTTCAACACTTATTACGTCGATGCTGATGCATAAGGGTGGGGTCACACGGGATGTTCTGATTGATTAGCAGCATTTATGATATCGGATTTGTCCATTTAATCATGTGATTTGGTTTTGCATTCTACTAATAAAATTTGGCATACTATTACACCATCCCGATTTTAAGTGATAGTGCAATTGACGGAGCCAAAAGTTGAAATCCGATTGAGCCAAGCTTATAGCGTGTATTTGGCAAAGTAGTGATTTCCCTGTTGCGGCCAAAACTATCACGGTGTGACGTTTCACGCGCTCTTGCTCTTACCGAAAGAACACCATTGTGACAGTATGCGTACGAGTGACGAATGACACACTTGCGTAAGTTGGAAGCCCAGAAGCACACCGACGTATTTTCGCCACTGCAATGCAAAAGTCAATCGGAGCTCACCTTGTGCTCAAGCAGCAGAACCTCTAGGAGCTCCACGTCGCACCTACAGTCGATATCGAGTCCGCATACATAAATACATCACTTGTAAACTTCACTCTCGCACTGCAGCTTATACAATGTTATTTGACAACCACTAAACCTACGGTTTACAGGTATCCTAGCGAATTTTCTTATAGGGAATATTCCAAATGTGACTCAAAAATGCCGAAATGTCGAGAAGGTGATTCAAAACCTCTTCATTGGGAGTATTGTAGATTGGGGATATTTTTACATCAATGTCAAAATTTTATTTAGCCTATCCCAAACAACGAAATAACTCATGCCGAAGACGTGCAGAAGTCCAACAAGTGTGCAGTCGTCGTGTGCTGCTGCATTCGCATGCTTCTGCGAGCCACTCGAACCAACGCGTCAGTATCCACGCCTCCACACTCCGGTGCGAACAAACGTACCGTATTGTTTAACCACGACGATCTATTTGCCGAAGAGCTCTTTATATGTTCGTCGTCAGTCGTCATGACGCCGCCGACACTCTTGCACTTCGACTCAGTGGTGGGCGCGGCGCTCAGTCGCACGGTCTCGAAAGCGTGCATTGCGCGGCTCAAAGCGCATGATCGACGACAACTTGAAATAGGTTTCGGTTGCGTCGTTGGTCTCGCCGTCGCACAACCAGCCCGAGGACGCCAAGTATCCCCACAAGCTCTTGCACGCGGCACACCACAGGTCGTTCTCGTTGTCGTCCTACGCTTCATGGCGCGCGTTCGTCGATCTTGCTCACAAGTGGTGGTGTGTTTTGCGTGGGCGTGGCGGTAGAACTGCACAGTTCGACGCCATCCATTGTTGTCGTCGTCATGCACTGATACCTTGTCAAGTGTGTAGCGGATCCGACGAGCGACGACAAGTAGCAGCCACAGCAGCAGCAACCGACTCAATCGTCTCTACTCAAGACCGAGTACATGATCAACATGGTGTGTGTGGATACTGGGTGAGCAAGCTATGGCGACGCTCCGAGACTCATTTTTTGTTCTTGCCGCCTTAGTATCGTACCAACTGTTCCGCTTGGCAGTCGACTCTTTGAGCGCGTCGTTGCAGATTGTGTTGGCCAAGCTGGCAGCGTCGTCGCCATACGCTGCTGGTAGGGTCAAGTCGAGCATCACGACTATGCGCTTCAGCGACATCAAGGTGCTCGACTTTGACAAAATGGCAGAATGCAGTAGCAGCAGCGGTGTGCGCGTCACAATCTGTGTCGAGAAAAGCATGAAGACGACTGAGTTCGACAAGCGGTCGCGCGACGAGTGCGCTCCTTCCTTTGTGATAATGCAGTGTCTTGAATGACTGTGGTCATCGTCTTGCTTGACGTTCATGACAGAGTGGCCAGTGGTTGCAAATCCATGGCTTGAGTGGCAGAACTGAATTTCTGGAATGGAAAAAGATGATGGTAAAACATATTTTGAGTGACTTGTAGAATTTGACGATTGACATCTGCTCAAGCGAAAAAAAAACTATTTGTCTTGGTTTGAGTCGCCTTCTGGACATTTCGGCATTTTTGAGTCACCTTTTGGAATATTCCTTTTTTAATTGGCTTTTGGTGATGTCAAAATATATTGCACACATAACACGGAAGTGTATTACTCTTGGTGTAGCCGCTGTAGCGATGTGGATACCGATACCGCATATGTTTATCAAATTCGAGAATAACCAAAACAGTATGAACAGTTCGTTGAATGGACAGTTAGCTCAGGCATCAATTATGTTGTATCTGAACTGATTATGTTGTGGTTAAGTTCATAATCAAATATTGAAGTGTTGCGACGTTGTGAATACAAAGAGATTGTATTGCTGACCCTTCAATATTTGACTTAAGAGTCAAGAATAAAGTACCTAGATACTATATAATGGTTTTGCTCATGGAGTATAATGTTTGCTATTAAAAAGCACGCAGAAATTTGATGTTTAAATACAAGACGTTGACATTAATAGTGTGTGGGAAGCAGAACGATAGCCAGACAATTTAGTCCAAGTTAGGTGATACATGAAATGGATAGTGGACTAGAAATCGAGGTATGTAGTATCTCTGCATAAAAAGCAGTGAAGGAGCGATCATTTAGAAAATATACCAATCAGCGCATCAGTCTACCCTGTTCCGCCGCCACCTAGCTTTACGCCGTTCTGCAATCGTTGCTACAACTTTTCTCTGCCACATATAGCTCACCCCGTGCATCGCAAAAATACACTCGCTACATCGAATTGCTCTCTACATCATAACAATGACGTCTACAATGGACACACTGCATTGGTTCAAAACAGTCGCATATCCAGCTCTAGGCTACCGCGTCGTCGTGCACAATATCTCACCGCTCGCACAATACTTATACTTCTGCATTCCAAAACGCGGACGATTTGACTTTATCTCCGCCACCGCATATGCTGACGCCTTCGTACTAGTATTGGCGCTCTACATTGTACGACAATGCAACAGCAACAATCTGCGCTCCCTTCTTGGGTATACAAAGGAGCTCCTATTGCCTAATCAAAAATGCTGGTATGATTACTGCAAAGCGCCCAAGATAACTGTCATATTTTTTAGAAACAGTAATCACTGAGCATCGCCCTCAACATTGGTATCGGTTCCTGCGGCCATTTTATGTGCGCTCTTAGAATGTCAGGGTTAAAAGCATAAAATTTCATTTTATGGGAGTGTTTTTGGAGCATAATTGTATCTGTGTAGTTATTGATGGAGTTAAAAATTGTACAAATACTTATAACACTTGTTGACAATTCGTTAAGTACAGTACTTCTCTGTACCTTACACACTACACCAATAGGTTTTCGTTTCGGTTGGATTTTCACTACCCAACGGAATTTAATTTTATCAATAAAACTACTCTACAAATGCGAGCGAAAGATTATGTTTTCATCGTTTGATCGTTGAATTCGCGTGAACATAGCCAGTCAAATTCGAAATAACGCGCGAAACAGTCACACAAGGTACAAATAATTTTGACAAACATTGCTTTCTCATAGTGTTTTGGACGTGAAAAAATGGCTCACGCAAATATTGATCACTCAGATGCCGCATTATGCACTCGACAACACTCCTGGCAAATCGAGTTCTAACAAGCTGGTGATTTGAGCCATGGTTTGTTAAAAACAACGCATTGAGACAACACAAAAATATGAATGGTCGACTGTCTAGTGGGACAAAGTTTTACAAGTCTTTTCACATTTAAAGAATCATCGTACTGACAAAACAAGAATATATATATATATATATCGTACAACGAAGAACGAAATGTCGTGGGTATACATTGAATACAACTTTTCAGTGACGATTATTATTTATTTAATCGAAAATATACACTACGCGTAATTGATTATATTGCATACTGTATCATAATCTCCACGTTTACTTACAGTTCAGGATTCTATGTGTATAAACCGGTGTTGAGTACGGGTTAATATGTCGTATATAGCTAGGATTTTGCCGAGCAGTTTGATCTTTAGATAAAAACAATTGTAATTTGTGTCTTGACCGAATAAAGTTCCATTTTGTTGATTAGTAACAATTCGAGATTTGAGCTTATATATCAGTTGGTCTATAACATTATCAATCAATCATGGACATCTTTGTGGTAATATGTCGAGGTAAATTGTGACAGAATTATACATTCATACGAGGTGACTGAGTCTTCCCATTGAGGTTTTATACATAATATCAAAGTGTCACTTGGAGTACAACCCTATAATTTTTACGGTGTGAGCTGTTTATGAAATCAAGTTGTATTTTTTGTTTCAACCATATACAGTTCCATTTATTAGATTTGTTCGAATTTGAAATTCGAGCCTAATATACGTATATATCATGTGTTGTCTTGTAATCTATTATATATCAGGACTCAACTATGGCCATCTGTGTGGAAGTACGTCTAACTAAGTCGTGAAAGATTCTTAAATGTGTCTAAGGTGACTAAGTGTACCAATTGATAATGAATACATATACATGTATATTTTACGGTGTTAGCAAAAATCTATTTTCTAACTACGTCACCGCAAAGAATAGTCATGTGTCTCACTTTGTTGTTTATGCGATGTTGTTAGTGTAAACTTCGTAATACACCACGAATTATGCGCATTTAGTCTGCTTGACAAAATTGAGATATCAAACGAATGAATATATCTGTCCAACTCTTACTTTCTGTGCGACTGTATCTTTAAGTACCTATAATTTACACATCATAACACTCCAATTTTCGTAGGCCAAAAGCTATTAATCTAACAAATATGTTGCAATCGTACAATTCATTGTGTGTCCCTTTGGACAACTGTGCAAGATACAGTGTGGTCTACATATATAACTACGATAATAGACATCGTTGAGGTAAGAATAACATGTTTGGTTTCTTTCATTTGTGTGAACAAGACATGTTTTCATCTCTCGTTGGACACTTCTATCATGTACAGCACTACGAAAGCCATGAGGAACGATTCTATGTAAGATGTAGATAAAAACTCGATTAATTTGAATGTTTAATAATCCAAAAACATCTATGTACGAGTACTGCACGTATGGCGCGAAATACATACGATATTTAAAACGCTTTGTTTGTCTGAACAATATCCATGAGGTAACATCAATCGATATTGGTTCTACACCAAACATGTCTATTGGAGAACACAATGTATAATTCGCTATCACAACAAATATAGCTCGTTTGACACAGTATGCATTTTTGGAGTTAGCAAACACTTCAAAATCAATGCTCAAGGCAAAAACGTTTGTCTATGCATAGATAAAAACCTCAAAGATTAAGTATTTTGAACAATTATATACGACGCTATTAGTCTATCCACCTACACAACATATTGCATGATACCGCTCAACTAGTCACAAAATGCCTCCCTCACACGGACGCCATCGGTAATCGCACAATACATTGGTAGATTGTGGACACCATGAATTAATGTTAAATAAAGCAGATTTAGGGCCTCAGCTTGGTCTAGTATAAATATATATAATGATCCACAGAAATGCACGCGTCACGCTTCTCTCCTGGTAAATAATATAGATGTAGTAAATTTGCATATTAGCAAATGAAACTGACTTAGCAGCAACAATAACTTACACCAAAATATAAACTCAAATACGATCGGCGGGATACTTAACGGGTGACTCGAGGATGGTCTTCATAGGTGATTTAACAGTTGATTCCACTTGTGACCCGCAAAGGCAAGCACTAAGTTTTTCATTAATTAAACGTGATTTAATTTGGGCAAGGGCAGATGATCACAATTTGTGGTTTGTCTTTGCTTACCGACTGTTAGGGTTTGGGGTTAATGTTAATCGAGGCACGAGTCCGAGTTATTTTAGTGCTATGTATCTGTATACGTAGTACTACCTCTTCAAATTGTTGGTGCAAAATGCATGTCATATTGTATGTTGTAGCATTATTTATCCTATAACTAAGGCAATTACTACCTGCGTGGGCGTCCGTCAGTCTCCCAGATATCTTAGTAAGTCGTCTTGATACTCAGCACGGACAAATGGTATATAAAATGATATTTTCATTAAGGTCAGCAGTATCATATATGTCCACATAGTAGCGCGTTGACGTGGTATCTAGTACGATTTCCTAATAGAGGGCAAGTTGGACAGTTTGAAGTGTTTAATATGACCCCGACATATTAAGTATATGCTCAGCTATTTCATAAATATAATCTACCCTATCATCGCTACCGCTTAAATAAAGTAGAGTCACTACAATCCACATCGTATCTGTCAAGAAATAGAAGTTTATACTGTTGGTCCAAAGTAATTAAATTTGAGCTGTATTTAATATGCTTGTTTTTGATATGGTGTAGATACTTCAGGGCACATCTAACCTGCCCAAACCAAATATAAAATAGATAGAAGTTAATACCAAAATCGTATATTGCCTGACTGTATACGCCAATATCAACGCGGTGTATTCACTTCAAGTCAATTTCAACTTGCAAACATTAATATATCATACTTCGGATCGAGATTCTATGTGAAATTCTCAGTACTATACAGGGCAAGTGGTAATATTCAGTATGTTATTCACATTTGTGATACTTTGGTATCACGCATGTAGACATCATTGCCTTATACCTATACTCGCGTCCGTGTGGTATTCGGTGCTTATACTCATTACACGACATTAACATTATTTCATGTTGCCTATAATCGCTCCTGTCATGAAGAAATACAGTATTTACAAATATGATACAGATACACGGAATCTCATTCATTAACAACGTTTAATGTCAAGTTAGTATATTTATAGTATACATAGTTATTCCTGACATGCTTCGTAAATACATATACAGCTCATACACATCGTACTACATCCGTCCCAATTTTATATGAACATACGGAATAAGTTGTGGAATAACAACCACGGTATGTACTTAGTGGTGTTATATATATTCTGGATTTGGATGCGCGTTAAATGTCACGGGTAAATATATACCACCCACAAACGCGAAAGCTTATACCGATTCTTTTGATGCAAATACTGTACGAACTTGCTATGTAAGAGTCGGTGCTGCAGTAATAATGATCCAAAAGCGATATAAAAATAGTAGAAATAATATTATGGAAAATACCGCGAATTAGAATTAAATTTCATCAGCTGCCCGAATTGCTATTGTACTATTTGTTGTACCAAAAGACCAAATTGCATGCAATTGAGCTCGAATAACGGCATTTTATGCTACATGAAACATCACGTACGCGTTTTATCCACGCGACTACATCACGTTTGCATCACATATTGTAAAGGCAAAACACCTTGTCAATATCTAACGATTGCATTTCCGAGCAGCACTATTGACAGCAGCGACAAGGTGCTCGTACGTGCAGCACGTTTGCTTATGCTTCATCGACTACAACAAAGTAAATGATCCTAGTATCAAAAGCGTTCTATTCTGGAATCCATGGAACCAATAAAACAGTTGTGACTTCCTAATGTCTTCTTCCTGTTTCTATAGACGGTCGACTCCGTATGGAGATGCGTCGTAGTGCTGTATCGCCAATGCTTTCTCCAACTAATAATATAGTTGTCGTTCATAAAAAACAATTATTATCGCTAGTAAAATGACCAATCCATCATACCGCGACACATTACTTTGATCGCTGGAGAGATCTTTGCCATCGAGATCGCGTTATGGTGTTGTCCATTGAGCTCACCAGTATGTAGCACTGGAGTAAATATTGGTCGATACTTCGAAAAGTGCAATGCAGCTTTAGCATCTACAACGGACCTCGGATCGAAATTCCAGTCGAATTGTACGTTGTACGGTATGTCGTAACGACGCACATGACCTTTATGAAGTGGTTCGTGTTTGTTACTCCAACGGGCGGCTCTATCTCGTCGTCCGCAAGATAGAAATGTCTTCAAAGGCATAAATCACTTTTCGTTTAACTTTACAGTGTTACAAAAGCTCGAAATGTATATTCCATTTAGTGAGTTTTAGATAATCGTAGTTGAACACGCACCCTCATATACCGACGCACCACTTAAGATGGTTCACTGTGCATGTTTAGGTCAGCTGATGCTCTCAAATTCAGTGACCCATCTCATGCCGCTTTTGTATCGACGCAGCGTTTTATGTTTGACTTTGATGTGTCAGTCGCTTAACAGCATCGCAAAGCGTTTGACGTAAAGCTCCTATGGCGCTCTTTAGTGCTGCTTTCGCCCGCTCTGCCAGTGAGTTTTAAGATCACGAAGTGCGTTCGCGCCAGCTTCGTCGATAGCTGGTGCGCTTGAATTGCGATGTCCACTTCGCAGAGCCACCGGTTAAGCGCCAACCGGTGGTTTGTACTCTCACCGCTGTAGCTTGTGACGTCGAACTTAACGATGTCGGTTTTCATCAACAAAGAGGAAGTTGACCCTCGCTCGCGCAGCGCAGCTAGTTCGGGCAGATCGTGGTCGATCTATTGCGCCGCGGTCGACCGCTAGTTTGTCTCGGGGGTCGTGCTAAGCACCGACGCAACCGCGGTGAACGTTGGCGGGCCGGCGGAGGCGGCCATGCTAGCGAGAGCGTCACATTCTTGCACCGTGAGGTGTGGCTAGTCACAGTGGCGCATCGCGGACATGCCATCAGCATAGATAGTAGTCGTACTCATGTCGTTAGACGGACTACGAAGTGCTACCAGGTGTCACAAGGCTATGAGCCATGTAGCTTAGCTTACACTAAGTTGCTTTGAGGAAGCGTGTGGAGAATCGCACAAGAACGGCTTGAGCGAAAGGAGGCAAATTCAACTCTAAGGTTTCTATTTAATATGCAAGCTAGCAAGGCTAGCGAGCGGAAAGTGAGGGACCCGAACCTCCTAGACGTAATAGTCAGCCACTATCTACTCTAAACAGAAAAATATATCTTATCCCAATATTACTAATCTAGTATCGCACCTATATATGTAATAATGTGTATATTCCATTACACCCTACCAGATGGAGGCCCTGCAGACCGCTTTCGCGTCAGTCGTCGAGGTCCATCAAGATCTCGCAAGTCGAATCACTGACGAGCTGAGCATGGCTGTGCAGCCTGCATCCGAGCTAAGCGATTAAGCGCCGCAGCGAACGTGTACGCGTGATGTCGGTATGCGGCGCGTAGTGGAACATTTGACCAGATCAAACAATTTGTACGTGTGTGTTCGAAGTGATTGTGTGTGTATCCATTGTGTCGTTCTATGTCTAGTTGGATTCGACTGCGTGATGCATGCTACACATGAGCTGCACCACACACCACTGCACCTCACTCGCACACTACCAACACCAGCTACATCTACAGCAGCACTGGAAGCTACATGTTTGACGCGCTTGCCAGCAGCACATCAGTCATCGACATGACAACTGCCACGTTCATCCACATCGCCACACTTTGCAACAGCAACAGCAACAGCAACAACACCAAACGCAGTCGACAAAGACAAACAGACTGTGCAAACACACACACGACTTCCAACATAGCGGTTCCTCTTCTGGCGCCTCACGCAGCGCAAGTGGCTCGTTGCGATCGTCGCCAGTGCACTCGTCGTTCTCGCGCTCGTGCTCGTGTTGCTGTGGTTCGTCGTCGTCGCACCACTGTTCCAGCGCAACAACGCTGACAAAGTCACTATCACGCTCAACTACCTCGGCATTGTCCGCATCGACCGCAGCGCCGACGCTCGCTCGATTGGCGTGAACGTGAGCGTTCGTGTTGCGCACGACGTGCCGATTCACGTGACGACCGACGCAGCGACTGCGACTCTTTGTATTGGACAGCGTCGCATTCGCTACTGTCGAGTTGATTTGTCAGCACTCGACTGCGCGACTGGACCACAAGCGTATGACCTCCTCTTAATCAGTGGCGACGCGCACTTGACAAACACTGAGGCGTTTAAGCAGTTTGTTTCTGCATTGATTACACGTCCATGCGTCACAGCCGATGCGACTGCACAGCTCACAGCGCATGCGTGTGGATTGACAAAGCGCGGCGTCGCGTTCCAACGGACGCTGTCGATTCCAGCACTCGACACCTTCCAGGCGCCAGCACCGACGATCAACGCAATCGCAGTCACGAGTTGTAGTGCAACGCAGTGATCGAGCTGGCGATCCATGCGACGATCACGAACGCTGCGCGCGTCGGTCTCGATCGCGTTGGCACTTTGAACCTCTCGCTCGATCACGAACAGCGCTACGTCGGGTTTGCACTGACGCATCCACCTAATCCTGCTGCTGCTGAAAGAGGAGTCTATGGGATCCCACGTGGCGCGTCGCAAACAGCGCTTGGACGTCGTGATCGTCCACTCCAGCGCACACGCCCGTGTTTTTGAAGATGCTTATGGATTTTGCAGTGGACCATCGTCCGCAGCTCTGGCTCACGGGTCAGAACGCATTTGTGACCGATGTGGAGTTGCTGCGTACGCCGCTGCAGGCGCTGAACGTCAGCATTGCGTCGACCGAGAATTTGCTGAGCAAGATCGAGATGAAGTCCGAGTGCGACCTCGAATCGCTTGTGCTGGGGTCTTCGTAGCGTAGTGTAGAGTGGTGTAGCAAACAGGAGTCTACGAGTAATATAGGTCAGTGTACAATGTCTCTGCCTGTTCCGATGTGTGAGTTGCGCAGCATGTGTAGCCGACTACAAGTCACTTGCCATTTGAGTGACACTCAATCACTTGGGGTGAGCTCACACCTGCACTCGCATCGGTACCATAACCACCTGCGGTGACGTTGCGGATAGTATCGCTGCTTGCGCCGCCAGTGTTCGCGCGCGTCAGACTCGCTGCACTCGCATGACGACTTGGGACGTACGTGAATTCACGCAGCACACGGCGTTTCGCAACGTCCAAGAGAAAAACACTCAACGATTGCGTCGTATGCGATCAATAGCTGCGTTGCGTCACGTGGGTGGAACGCAAGCGCCAACACGACCGGCGCTTGATCCGGATCGACGTCATGGATGTGGGAGGCGGCAGACTGCGTGACGCCAACGTCGAGTGGTTGTGATTACGTATGAGCTCACACAACCCGTGTCTTCATGCAGCACCCTGCAGTCCATTGTATCAGCAGCATACAGAAAATCACACCGGTGTGCAATAGCGTGAAAGCATACCGTCGTGTGACGTATACACGCGTGAACGCCGCTGACATCTGTCGCGACATACACGTCTAGGAACGGATGCAGCAAACCAACAGACAAGCAAGCGATAGATAGAAATAGTGATAGAGAGACAGAGACAGAGAGAGTGACAAAGAGAGAGGTCAGTAGTTAATAATATCGAGAGAGTGGTCGTGTTGCAGAACGTATCTGAACACAGACCAAACACGCCTCGTCTGCCAAATGCACAAATCATTTGCAAATCGAAATCTCTTTTACGTCGAGCTGCAGGACTTTTCAAGCACATTCGTCGATTCGCACAAGCACGACAAGCAAGACAAGCAAGAGAAGAATACGAAACAAGCACGCGCAGCACGACGCATCATGGACAACAACGCGGACACTGTTGCAGCAGCACTATCTGCTCTCTTTGAGCAGCTGGTCGATGCATGCCGTGCTGGAGACGGCCCTCTCCTGCAATCACTGTTGGCATTCGACCAGCATGACTCTTCGCAGCCGCAGCATCAGCAGCAGCTGGCGCGCGAAGAGCTCATGAATCGGCTCGATGCTGCAGGCAACACGATCCTTGGCGTAGCGAGTCGTCATGGGCACAGCCATCTTGTCCCGATTCTCATCAACCGAGGCGCGCTCGTCGATCGTGTCAACGAGCGTGGCACGACTCCTCTGATTACCGCCGCGCAAAACGGCCACAGGGACGTTGTCGCTGCGTTGTTGGAGCGCGGAGCCAACATCGAATCTGCTGATGAATACAACTGGACGGCACTGCACATTGCAGCCGAGAACGGCCACAAGGACGTTGTTTGCGAGTTGCTGGAGCGCACATCGAGGCTGTTCAGAAGGCCAACTGGACGGCATTGCACGTTGCCTCGCGGCACGGCCACAAAGACGTTGTAAGTTTGCTGCTGGTGCATCAAGCGAGAGTGGACGCCGTCAATGTGGCGAATGCGACGCCACTGCACGTAGCCGCGATGTACGGTCACAAAGTTGTTGTGCTCCAGTTGTTGCATGCGCGGACGACGACTGCGCAAGCTCCAGCTGCCTCCGCCGAATTGACTAAGCCGATGTCACAATCCAAACCGATTGTTCATGGCGAGGCGTCGCGCTTACGGGCGATCGAGCTCTTGGAGATGATGGACAGCAAGGGCGACACTCCAGTGCTTGCTGCAGCGCGTGGCGGTCATTTTGAGACCGTCGTTGCGCTACTTGACGCTGGGGCGTCTGTGCACGCTCGCGCGACAGATGGTGAGACGCTGTTGGTGTCTGCTGCACGACATCGCAATCAACGCATCGTGTCTGAACTGATCAGCCACGGGAGTGCTGCCGCCGTCACTCCTGCTAATGATTGGTCGTTGATGCTCTCCGTGACGACGCTGACGCTAGATAAGTCTGTGTCGCAAGTGCACGAGTTTGCGCCACTGTGGTTGCGCGTCGTCAATCGGCTGCAAGAGCTGCACACACGACTTGCTGCTGCACCAGCCGACTCGACTCACGACAGCAACATGCACCAGTTTGTGCTGCTCATCTGTCACTTGATTCGACTCAAGCCGCTGTGTTCGGATAGCAGTCTGTTTGCTCGCCTCGCTGCAAGCCAAACCATCACGAACCGACTGCGCGACTTGCACACCGAGTTGGCGTTCTTGGAGCACACGCTGACTACTTGCAATATTGATGGTACGCACGATATGTCAACTGCAGCAGGGCACTGGCGAGATTGGGAGTCGCAGTGTGCAAGCGACGAGCACGATTTGCTGGCTCGCTTTCGTGAGACGATCGAGCGCATTGTGGGTTATGACGCTGAGCAGCGACTTGCAGTGTTCGACGTTGAGCGCGACGTGGTGCCGCTTCTGCAGCACAAGGTTCTGTCACAAGGCAGTGCGTGCAGTCCAGAGCTGCTGGAGCTGCTGAAGCAGTGTTTGGCAATTGCGCGTCAGACTGATTCAAATCTGTCGTTGAACGAAACGCCTTCTTGGTTCATCGCAGAGCACGACCTGGATCTTGCATCTGCGATCGACGACTCAGCATCAGCAGCAGCAGCAACAGATGATGCAATATTCGTGCGTGGCACGTGGTCGAACTCGGCTGTCGTCGTGAGCCAACACGTTCGAGTGACGCGTGATGCGTTTATTGCGAGCGTCGAGAAGTGCATCGATATCAACCACCCGAACGTTGTCAAGCTCTTTGGCGCGTCGCATTTGCGCGATCCATTTGTCGCAGTCTATGAGAGCGTCGCGAGCACAAGTTTGCGTGCGTACCTGGCGCATGACGACCGCAAGCACCTCGTGTGGCAGAAGCTGCACGAAGCTGCGCTCGGACTCGCGTTCCTCATCGACTACGGCATTGTCGTTGAGACCATTCGGTGCGACGACATCTGGGTCGGTGCAGACGAAGTGACCAAAGTGAACGCGTTTTGCTGTCTTGCGCCTCGTGCCGAGTTGCAAAGCCAGATACTGACTTTCAATGAAAAGAGGACGAGCACAGCAAGAGCGCAGCGTGTGCGTTGGAAGGCACCCAAGTGCATCAACGGCGAGTCGACAACAGCTGCGTCAATTGTCTACTCGCTCGTGATGTGCGCGCTCGAGGCGTTGACTGGCGAGATACCCTGGAGCGATGAATGCAACGATAATGCTAAGGTTGCTTGGGCCATTACTATTGACTATCGCCCAGATGTGCCCAACAATATGTCGGATGCGCAGCACAACTTGATCAAACAGATGTGGGCACAGCAACCACAGCAGCGACCGACGCTTGAAGACGTGTGCAATCGCCTTAAGCGGTTTGCCGACGAGAGTGAGGAGCAAGCACAGATGCAGCGTGAGACACACGACGGTGTGCAACAACAGCAGCAGCCACTCCAAGTGGTCGACTTTGACACGCACGTCATTTCTACGCTTCAGTCGACGATACCAGCGTTTCTGAAAATTCTCGAGCGCAGAAGCACGTATTGCATGGAGCACCGCAGCACTGTCGAGCACATCCTCGAACGCTCGCATAGCGTGTTTGCGTTGCTACAGTTGCGCCAATCTGTGGAAAACGATGCTGTGGTGGTGAGCTTCTGCGACGTGCTAATGGGCCTTGATCGGTTCTTGCGCTACGCAGACAAGACCAATTCGTTGTTAGATCGTGCCAAGAGTCAGCGTGCTGCGCTGCGCAGCAATGTGTTCCATTTTCAGTTGGACGAGCTGCTGAAGCAGTTGGCGCCAACAGAGATCGATCCAGTGCACGAGTGGCGCCGTCGCGAGGACCCGACAGACGTTTCGAGCAGCGTCGTTAGAGACACGGGTGCACCCGATACCAGCACACAACGAGCGCAGTCGACGCGCAAGCAGCAAGCACGCTGGATGTGATGACGATCGCACGTCTTCAGAACGACCAGCTAAGCGACGCGTTCAAGGAGCTGGACTTTGGCACAATCGACGCAGCTGCTGAAGCTGTCGCAGCAGGACAGACGAACACTGCAGCGTCCCCACAACTCGGAACGCAACTGCCGTGGCTCGTTCACCTACACGAGTTCCAGTACCGACCACACAACAAGATCGGCGTTGGGTCGTTCGGCGAAGTATTCAAAGCCGCGTGGAAGAACACGGTCGTCGTCGTCAAGTTCATGGGGTACGAACACGACGACAACACTCTCAGTCGCGAGCTGTTCTTCCACGAGCTGCGCGTGTGGTTCCCGCTGAACCACCCACACGTCGCTCGACTCTTTGGCGCGTGCCATGTCGGCAAACGTTTCTTTGTGTGCGAGTTCCTTGGTGGCGGCACACTCGATTCGTACCTGAACAAGCAGCGCACGGCACAGCACACAAGCGACAAAGCCGTCGCAGCGACGACGTGGCGCCTGCTGCGCCAGGTCGCGCTCGGGTTGCAGTACTTGCATGAACGCAACGTGCTACACAACGACCTCAAGTGCGACAACGTGCTCATTGGCGCGGGCGGCAATGCCAAGCTCATTGATTTTGGCCTGAGCAGCATCCTCAACAGCGCCGAAATGCGCGTCGAGCCGAAGCACCAAAGGCGCAATACAATGGCGGTCGCCCGAGTACCTTCGTGGCGACCGCTTGACGCTCGCATCCGACGTGTACGCGTTCGGGATGCTGCTGCTCGAAGCAGTGACTGGCGCGAATCCATGGGGCAACGCGGAAGATGTGTACGTGAAGTATCAAGTACGGAAGAAGGGCTCATTGCCATCACAGCCAGCATGCTTGAGTGCAGCGCAGTGGACGCTCGTCCGAATGATGTGCGCCTCGGAGCCGAGTCAGCGTGTCAAGATGGATTCTGTCGTTGACAAGCTGCACGAGTTTGCACAGCAGGTGCAAGAGGCGCACGAGAGTGAGATGGCCCAGTAGGTAGCAGTCGCTGCAGAGGCAGAAGTATCAACGCCAGATTGCGTGCGAGCAAATATAGCTGGCGAGTATTTCAAGCTAGCGAATACTTGACGTGAACATGTGTGAATTGCATATTGATATTGCGTCTATTGCGTCAACGCTAGCGCTACTAAAGAGAGCGAACAAAAGGGTTCACTGCCAACACGCGCTTGGTCTCCATTTCTGAATAATATTGCTAGTGCTCTCGTGAAGCACATGTTGTGCGGGTCGGTGTAGATCTTAGAGTTGTCACCGACTTGGAGATCACATTTGAGCTCACGCGCTCAAACGCCAGCGTCGCAAGGACATTCTGCGCCGAGCAGACGCTCCCAAGCGGCACGTGGAGTCGCACGCGTGCTATTGCACCAAGCGGTACAAGATCGACGTGCGCACGTGCGCTTTGACACAGTGCGCGGCGGCCGTCGAGTGTAATCTGATTCATCACCACCGTGTACAATTTTGAGCCAAATGCATCGACACGCGTGCGAGGTACGCAGACGAGAACAGAAATCGCGTGTGGAAGTAGACTGGCAAATCCAGTCGTGACGCTGACGTGCACATAAACACCTTGAGGCAGTCGTGGACGAACTGCGCAAGTTGTGCATCGACACCGACAAATGCATTCGCGAGCAGCAGCAGTGCGCGCGTATTGAGATCGAGTGGCGGCGCGTGCGTACAGAACGTCGTGGCGATGCTGCCGCCAATGCCGATCCCCATTAAGTAGTATGGCGCAGCATGCCACAGACGAAGGCCATTGACACCGCAATGCTGCAGCAGCGCAACTAAGCACAGTGTGTGATAGACGTTGTTGAGTAGCGTGTCTGGTCGCGACGTCATGTACGCTTGGCCGGGGTAGTTCCACACAAGCACTTGAATCGTGCCGTGGTAACGTGCAATGATCGGCTGGAACAAGATCTGTAGCCGTTCCCACGTATCAAACACATCGTGGACGACAAGGTGGAAGAACGTGTTTGCGATATGCTGCGGCTGCAATTCAACACATCCCATGACACAAAACGGCAGACTCGTCACTGCATCCATCTGGAAAGTCCCTGTGACACAATCGCCACGTGCGTCCATGTCTGCGAGTCCAGGCAGCGGCAGAGCACTTGCAGCTTCCAGGCAGCGTCGGCGCCATCGTCGCTTGTTATTGGCGTTTTAGCAGCTACAAGTCCCTCATTAACGTCCAAGACGCTCTCGATCTCGAGTGATAATGTCGAAATTGCTTGCAGACTGTGATGCAACAGCTCGAGGCTCGTTGCGTCTGCATCGACGAGCAACACGCTCGCAATGTCAGCTGCCGGTGGTGTCTGGAGTCGCAACTTCGTAGTTGTGTTGGTCGATGCGATCGATCGGAAGAGCTGGCCTTCAACGAGCACTGGTTCGTCAATGCGTTTGTTCTCGCCGCGCAAGTATTGATCGAGTCCTTTGAACGCGACGGCGTTGCTCTTGCCCGCCTTTGTTTGCTGAGCTGTATCAGAGTCAAAATCGACAGAGCGTTGTCGTGCTGCCACACTCGATCGATGTCGATGGACTGCGACTTGCACTCGGCACATCGTCCGCGGTAGCAGGGACAGTAGCAGCAGCACCACGCTCTACAGAACTGGTGCCGATGGTGTTGCACTTGCGCAGGTACAATTGGTCGTTGAGCGACCTCGCGTGCGACGTGACTACTGCACTCGTCTTTAGGGTGTCTGTATTGATGCTGAGTGGTGCATGTTGTTGCTGCTTGTGGTTGAACTTGTGCAGCACAAGTCGGCGTTTGCTGTAAGCGCTTGCGATGTTCGCGTTGTCGGACGTTGCGTCGAGCAAAGTATAAATCACGTAGTAGTCGCTGCAGACACACTTATCTCTAGTACCTCGCGAATCTGTTGCTCATCTCGCCAAGCATAGTATGGAGCCGTAAGTTTTGACGAACCTCGTGAGCGAAACTCACTGGCTGCTGTACTGTCGAGAAAACTCAATCATCGCGATGCATGCGTTTCAAGCCTTTGTATGTCGCGTGAGCTTGACGTCCCTGCGCCGTGTGGCTTGCTAGAAAAAGCGGGAGTGGAGCAGTGCAAGGTGGTGTCGATCTGCCTTCACATAAACTGCATATTACGATCGAGATGCTTCCCGATTGCGGTCTCGTCTCGCTCGCGTTGGGGTCGTCGTATCGTGTCTATATGCGAATTTCGTCGGACGCCTGAGTCAAGTTTAACGTGTGAAGTTATCAAGTGTTTGTGTTGTCGTTTCGTTGCAAGGGTAAATAGCTCGATGGTGTTGTTTTGATTAGAGGATACTGATGTTGGAACCAAGTGAGATAATTGTACTTAAGAGATAACACATTTGTACCTAAATGTAATTGAGTTGCCGAGTTGTCGAGTGTCAAGCGTTGTGTTTTGCTATAAGGGGAGCGCGATATTCTTTTCTGGATCTTGAAGTGATACAATCGTACCAACATTCCTGTACAGTACCATAATATTCGAGTGCGACTTTATGGTTCACAGAAAACAGTAATCTATTAGTAAGATACCCCATCCTAAAAGGTGACCTTTTAGTAAAGATCCTGTGCAATAACAGATCATTTTGTCAAACCTCTTTGCGGATATAGGAGCGCATTCGCAAATTGTGTTGTTCAAAGGCTGCAGCAAGTGTTCAACCACATAACGTCGATCTCATCACCAGTCTCCTCGATTCAATAACAAAACCATCCACTCTCACTCTGTCCTACGCTCTCTCCTACTCTGTCTCTCTTCCGATTCTCCTTTCACTCACGTCTACAGACTCGTCGACACGCGATCGACTGTCAGTGCATGCAACGTTTCTAAACTGTCGCACCACTTCACAACTGCGTCCTGGAACTTTGTTTCAACCTTGCGATCGAACAATACGAGCGTATGGTTCACTTGATCAATGCGTGCGTGGATCTTCTGATCCAATACCAACGCCGACAGCAACGATTCAACT
>JAADXH010000583.1:0-19887 GCA_023337595.1 Globisporangium camurandrum
GCAGCGACGGGATGTGGAGGTGCGACGCTTGGTGCGCGACGACGCTCGCGACGTCGACGCCGCTGAGCGTGACCATCCCCCGCGCGACCGACAACGCCATCGTGCGCTTACACAGCAACAACAAACGTGCCTGCTGTTGTAACACATAGTCCTGGTCCGTCACGTCTGGACGCTTCTCGAGCTGGAGGCACAAAGGGCGACTCGAACGCACGAGTCGTGCAACTTCCTTTGACCGCTGATCGCGTGGAAACAGCGCTTGGCTGCGCTCAACGAATGCATCGAGACCGTCGTCGCTGGCGCTGTCGTTGCCGTCAAGCGGCTGATGCAACGCTGGATCGAGTGTGCTTGTCGCGTTGCTGTTGCTAACAGCAGCAGTTGCTCCAGTGCTGTCGGCAACGAAGCGATCGCCACTCCCACCTGCGAGGTCTTCACGACCGATGAAGTGACAAACGTCTTGCGTCACAAACGGCGGCGGCGCGTGGCGCATCGATCGAATCGCATCGACGAGCGGGAACTGAATACTAAACGGCAGATCTGCGAGTCGGAGCTTTGTATGTGCTACTAGAAACGTCATCAACGCAACGCGCTTGTCGTTTTCAGCATGTTCTCGATCGGAAAGCTGCTGCTGCTGCGTCTGTTGTGTGAAGAGTGCGTACGCTTTACAAATCGCTGCAGTGCGCCATAGTGGAAGATCGCGTTTTGCAGTCGTCACATTGTCCGAGGCGCCAACGACGCTCGACAGTGTTGGGAAGTGCATCGTCGTCGTTCGCGCCTTGGACAGTGGAGCATCGACTGACGACGACGACGCGCGGTGCAATTTGTGGAGCTGTAAACTGACGTAGCCGACAATGTCGGGCACCTCCTCGCTGCTATTCGATCCAGCAAAGAGCGCCGCACGAGGCAGCGACGCAGCGCTTGTGACGCTTGCTGCTGTGTCTGTAAAACTACCCGTCGCTTGTTCGTAGTAGCTGCTATAGGCTGTAAACCCGAGACGTGTCGCAAGCGTCTGTAAGAGTTCAGCGAGCTGTCGTTGGTAGGTAGATGCAGCAATCGACAGCGCAAGGTCTTCGTGTAGCAGATGGAGCGCTGCAAACACTGTCGATGCCAGTGGTTCAAGCGCCATTGCACTGCGTGTGGTCAAAGACGTCGTCGACTGTAGATCGTATCGTCGATGCCTTTGCGTCGTTTGCAAAGACGCTGCGACGAATGAAGGAGGAGGAGGAGGCAGATCGAATGCATCGAACAGCGCTGCGTGATTTGTGCTGTACGCACGATGGAAGTGTGAACGACAGAGTTGCTCAAACGCTGTCGACCGTGCCCTATCACTAATGCTATCGACAGCGTCCACGTCCGTTTCTAACAACGACTCGTCGTGCTGCGCCGTTGCGTCCTCGAGCACGTCGCACAGGACGCGCCACGCACTCGTATCGTCGTCGCTGTTGCTGTTGTTGGCGTCGTTTCGTTCGACGTTGCAGTCCATTGCAGTCGCGACTGCACGATCACCTTCAGCAACGCGCTGTTGTCGGCGTTGGTGCTCGACGACGACGTCCGCAGTCAGCGCCAGGCCGATCGCAGGCGGCAACACACACTCCAAGACGCCCATGCAGCGCTGTAGCAATGGCTCGAACGCAAAGCGCAGTGGATGTTCACAGCGATAGATCCGGTCGTTGAGCTGCGCGTCGTCGTCGTCATTGCAGTCGACGACGTGGCCACAGATTTCAAAGCTCGTGGGATCGTCTGGCGCTGGACAGCGCAGTTCGATCGTTGCGCTCCACCCAGCAACAGCGTCGACGTTGTCGCTTGAAAGCGGCGGCACGAGGTCACAGACGACGCAAGCGCCACGATAAAGCCGCAAGCGACCGTTTGTATCGAGCACGACGAGATCGGTCGTGGTCGTTGTCTGTGCGTCGCAGTCGTCCGCAGCAGCGACACCGCGTGACTGCGCCACCCGCAGCGGCACAGCTGCTAAACACGCAATCGTCTCGATCGCTTCATCTTCATTAACGCCAGCAGCGTCATGGAATCGCTGGAGCATCAAGACGCGCGCTGCAGGATCGACGACACAGAGCATCGGCGCGTTGTCGACGTCGGAGACAATGAACGCAGAACGCTGAGCGGTTTTTGAAGAACGTAACGACTGCGCAGTCGTCGTTCGCTGCTGGCGTGTGTGCTCGCGCACGGGCACTGGACAGCGCGGCGACGTCCACACGAGCGTCGCGCGCCAGTCGCTTGCGATCGGAACGCGCAGTTGTGCGTCGCTGTCGCGATGGACGCGCCACGTTGCCGCGTCAACGACCTGGACGTCGACCGCGCGTGGCGCGTCGCGCTGCAGTGGCGTGCGTGTGAGGCGGAACGCACGAAAGCAGCGACTGCGGCTGTCAAAACACACGAGCAGCTGCTGCTGTTGGTGCTGCGATGTCTCGAGCCACGCGACGACCTCGAGCGCTGGGTCGCTCACGAATGCAAGCGACGCTGGCGCTGCTGCAGCTGTTGCTGTGGGTGCATGCGCAAGCGCAAGTGGACGGACTTCTGCGAGCGGACTCGCGAGTGTAAACAGCCGTGGTCGCAATGCGCCATCGTCGCTGTCGACAGGCGCTTGGATGCTGATGCTCGAGCGGCGCGAGTGCGTTCGTTGGGATTCCGATGCAGGTGGTGGACTGCGTTGCACGAGCAGCCCTGCAGTGCCAAACGCAAACAGCCGATTTGCTTGGAACGGCAAAGCGGCTTCAAAGATCTCACCACGTGGCGTGTAGATGTTGACGCAGTCCGCACGCACGAGCACGCACAGATGCGGCTCGATAAGATCGATGTTATGGTGATGTGTTGCTGCACGTGCTGCTTGGACGCTACTAGAGGCAGACGAGCTGTCAAAGCGCGCAATAACTGCATCGAGGACGCGGTCTGGGAACACAAAGCTGCGCTCAATGATGTGTGAGCCGCGGTGGACAAACGTGACGCTGTTGTTCACGACACGCACGAGGAACGGCGAGTCGCGATACTCGCGTTCGGTGAAAAACACCTTGTCGATCGCTGCTGGAAGCGGGATTGGCTGTCGTGCTGCACTAGCAAGTGCAGCAGTAGCACGTACATGTGCCTGCAAGAATGGATCGAGCGGATGCAAGCGACGCACGCCAATCCAGTGCACATGCACAGACTTGCCGTGCATACTCAATGATGCTTTTGGCAATCTCTGTCAATATGCACTTGGATATGCTGTCGGTATGCATGAGTACAACTTACGTACTACAAAACGCCGCTTATAAACGTCTTAAAGTATATTCCTAACCAATATTCGTTCGCTACCCAATTGTCCATAAATTTCTTTTTTAAATCAAAAAGATATATAACAGATTGAGCACTCAAACCGAAATAAATTTGGATTATAAATTAATAGACGTGTTCCATGCTATCTAGTGAAAACATTCCCAGTTGGTATAATGAGCTGTGAACCATGCGGTGAATACGCTGCAATGGCGGCATTGTGGTTGCTATTGTTTTTGCTTAATGAAAATAGCAATATATTCTCTGTTTGCTTTCATGGAGCACGGGTATGCACGTGCAAATGCGGCGAGATTGGATGCCGATTTTTATTAATGTTTCTGGTTCTTGTGTAGTGCATTAGCGAGAGATGCTCCTTTAGTGGTAATGTATTAGTAACGACCCCGTCAATATGAACTTCGATTCGTTGTCGGTATCGACGATAATGATATGCATCCCGCAATTTGCCGTTTACATCACACGACGCATGTAAATGATAATGGTAGCTGTAATTCGACATATACTAACGTTCCAAATTTGGCATTGATCATGGTTGATGTATTTTTATGAAGTACTCCACATCATCAATGGTTGCCGGTTTGTTTTACATTTTCAAAGAGGAAGTGGAGATGCATATTATCATCTCGTGAAACGAGCACGTGAAGTTTACAGGCGAAATATTGATGAGCCGAGTGATTTACTCACAGATCCCACAACATCTCATCCAGTAAATGCTGACGATACGACATCGCGAAAAAACTTACACATCACCATGCTATTGCGTTTGCATACGTGAATGACATCGAGCATGGTCGTTGCACAAGGTAACATGTGTGTCTAAGACATGTCGGATTTGGGTGATAGACTGATGGGGTCGTATAAGAACGTGGCGTGGACAAACGGGCCATGCTAATAGCGATGTATATGCATTATGCCATACGTCAATCAGTGTATCAACACCGTTCACACTGACGTGCTATTAATGAACCAGCGATCGTCTTGACACCCACAACCACGAGCCTATTGCCCTTTCGTCCTAAGAAGCTGCTGCACACATACAGACGTCGCTGCATCAGTAGTATTCACTGCCAATACAGCCGCTTGCCGCCCGCTGTCACATCCCCCGACACTGCAGTCACGGTTGTGGCGATGGCGTTGGAGGTGTCAGTATTTTCTATTCATGGTCGAAAGGGTTCACCGCCATCGTCGTCGTCAATCGGATAGCTTGCACGTGCGCGACGCAGAGCGTGATCGCATAGCGCAGCATGCACTCGGCGTATGAGCGTAAACTGCGACGACATGCACCAACGACGGCGTAAGCGTCTCGCTTGCGTCAAAATGGAACAGTGCACATTATCGGCGGGGCCAGCTCCAGGACACTCACGTGCAACCTGCGATCACGGCAACAGTAAAAGGTGACGGCGCGATACTGTGCGATGTTTGAGCATTTGATGCGACGAAATTACTATTCTCTGTTGGAAGCATGTTTAACTCGAGTCTTGAAACCGTTTGCTATGTCATGGACAATGCACTGCTAATGCAAAAACGTGTTATGCAAGAACGATGGCTCAAAAGCGGTTATCGTGTTGGTTATGTTTGTACTAGCAGACAAAAGTTCTCGTACTTTGTCAAATTGTGCTCAACAACTACAGCAGAAAGAAACAACCGGCACGTGTCGACCGAATGTGCAGCATGCTGATACAAATGTGTAGACTGCTCGAGCTACGCAGCGGCAAAACATACCGAAAATAACCACGCATGCAATCATCACAATCGCGCCGCCAAGACAAGACAAAGAGGGTCAAATCATGCTTCGCTCAAGCTAAGCGGTTAACGTTGCAGGAGGACGGCAGCGAAAATCATCAATGAAGTAAATGATAATAATTAGGAATGCTTTGTTAAAGGTTTCGGCATGCTGAGCTTGTACCTTCCTGGTTATTGTAAGGCTTATCATGTTTACTTGCCATCATTTGAGACTGAGGAGCATGATTGCTTCTCTCGCGCGTTTTTTTGATGCCGTCTTATGTGTGGCAAGCACAAACCTTTACACAACGCATATTCGTGATTAACTTGCACCTTCCAAAAGTTGTTGTAAAGATGATACTACTTGTATCGCGTGACAGCAGCCATGTTGCAATCCGCAGCGGTAAGACAACTGCAATAACAATTGGACCATATAAAAAGTGCTTGGACGGCGGAGTTTACATTTACAGAGGTAACACGTTTAGTGATCGCAGCGGTACGTTTAACATCGCAGTTTGAGAGCTGTGCATCCAACTCATTCACTTTAGACAACATATATTGCGATACCTTCGCGTCACCGCAAACTGAATTACTCGCGACAATGACTTGATACACGTTTTACAAGACGCATTGACTAAAGACGAGTACAAATCCAAGCACGCGTGCATAGACGTGATGCCTCCCGTGGCGTCACGGGATGGAAATGAATTGTGTCCTAGTGAGAGGGCGATGTACCCGTCTATTAAAGCTGAAGATATGTTGTTTGGTTAGCGGCCGACGGACGTCGTGGAACCTGAGTACGCTGCAACGAGGAATTAGCGAACTCTTTCTCTTTTGGAGATGACTATGTAGGACCTGGATTGTACGCGCCAGTAGAATTGTAGACAGCAAAATGTAAATGCAAAATGATTCATTGTGCTGCTGTTGCAGCTCCTTGGAATTCAATAGGCAGGGCATCATTAGCAAGGCAAGAGAAATGTAATTTAGCGCATGCGAAAACCGTGCCGGAATTGTCACGAGCAAGATTGCTTGTAATTTGGTGCGTTGGCTATTGACCGCAATTGCCGACCCGCAGACGAAGTTATACTTCTGCCAGTCCGACTAAATATCCCATTGGCCGGTGTCGACGGAGCAGTAAAGAATCCAGTGTAAATTGTTGAGTTGTAGTGTGATGAAGTGCGTAAGGACTGACAGTTACCGACGTACACGGTGCAAGTGAGGAAGCGTAGGCAGAGATGTAATTGCACGTCAAATAAAGTCACTGAAGCAGTGACAAGAAGAAGGGAAAATTTGCTCTGAGCATTTGTATTGAATAGCACAGTCCTCGCCCGTAACAAAACTGTTCAAATCCCTACTTTAAAATTCATAAGTTGTCAGCTGTTAATAGGCTGAATTCTCAACAGCCACAAGCCAATTACAAGGAAGTCAAAATGCACACACAAGTGTGTGAGTGTCGCGCAGCCGTCACCAAACCAGATACTAAACTAATCCAAATATAATCTACCCAACTATATACTCCAAAAGCCTACATGAAATATCCAGCTCATTTCAACGTGTATATATACAAGTCTGGCTAGGCAGCGAATGTGACAATCGGCCATGTCAATTCGGTTGCTCTTATGCATCGTCCGCCTCACCTCACTTACTTACTCGTCAAGATTGGACCAAAATCATTGCATTCTTGTGTTTGGATTTTGTGTGCTCGGTCTTTGATTTGGTCAGTATGGCTTGTCATGTTCCATAGTGTCAGCAAGTGAATGTTCTCAATCCCATTTGCATCCGAACCAATTGGCCAGTTCAAATGCTCAATTATTTCCATATTTCATCGGTGTACGCGTGTATGCATTTCAAAGTCCATATTAGTGTGTTTCTGGGCGTTGAGTTACGCGTTTCAGTTTTATCGCTTGCGAGTGCATACCCCTCTGGTCCTCGAATAAATATACCTGTCCTATTTCTCTGTCCTCTCGATCGCTGGTTTACTGGCCGTATAGAGCTCTGTGTTCTAGTCTGTACGCATGCATACACAAATTTAGTACATACATCACCAGAGTTGATTTAATGCTCGGACCGGACATTTGCTCGACCTCTACGTGTGAGATCGTTCGTCTGCCAAGTAGACTAAGCCACTGTAGACGTGAGCATCCGTGTTACGTATCCACACCCGGTTTACTCGAACCCCATCCTTGGATTCAAATGATAGAGAAAGTATGACATACAGTAGATATTGAATTTTGAAAATATACCGTGTGGGAGTGCTCTGAGATCTGGTACGCCTTGCGACTAATCGTAATTAAGTCACAAACGTTGTAAAATTTGATTGCCACATCCGCAATAGCACAGATAAAACAAGCAGCTCACAACAGCGTTCCTTCAAGCCCTCAGCATCAGGTTCGCATTCGTATGTGACGTGTGTGGAAATATGTATCGATGCGTCGGACTGGCTACAACATCGTCTTCGTGTACCTATTCTTCGCAACACGACATACTGTGTAGAGATATACTTGTGGCGGTGGTATACCTTTTACGGGAATATAACGACTGAGACGCAACCGGCTTGCTCATTACTGATAACCACTTTGCGTCACTCATTAGTACGTTTTCCGATATTCCAGTAGGCGAGCTACCAATGTCCGTCGCTTTCCAGCCATGTCTCGATATATTCATACATCTCAAATCGCGCAAGAAAGAAACATCAAATCGATACGGCATTCATCGCTGAGGAGCACTGCAGCAGTAGCCTCATCCATTCTAATGCTTTAGATGCCGGTCATCCAGACACTACAGCAGGACATGCTCGAACTGGTGGGAAACGAATCAGCAACATAGCAATTGTAGTAAGTGACAATGCCGCTATATTCGTAAGTTACATTGGCTCCCCGCACGTGCATCGATATATTGTATGCATGTATAATGGTCGAACTCGAACGCACCATTAGTGATATCGGCACCTCTGTCTTGTACCAGCGCCTGCGTCTCAAGCGCTTGAACGTTCATCGCGACACACACAAGCATCAACGTCAAGCAAAATCGAAGTCTTGAAGAGCTAGATGCAACTATGTCACTTTCGAGCAACATGCAGCAGCGGAACAGCAGCCAATATGACAATTCGTATGAAGTTGCTCTCGAACGCCACATGAGCGAGGGCAGCTGCCGAGTGCGACTATGTCTCGGTCATCGGCTATAGCGGTGTCTAATACGCGTGCATGAGGTCACACATGCGGTTGTAGACTCTCGATGCGCCCGTCATGCCAACATCACAGTGTTGCGTCGGATGACTGTGTAGTTGTGGCCACGCCATTTTTTTATATTTGCACTAATTCTCTATTGCCCGTCAGATTTACTGTAGAGCAAATATCGAGTTCGTTTTGACATGTTCTATAATCCACTATATATCTCAGACCGTGTTCTATTATACACTTTAGCTATCAAATCGACAGTACCACCATAAACAATTGGTATTACTAAATAGGGTGGGTTATTTACTTACGATTTGGATAATTAGAAAATGTCGATATTAATTTCATATAATTTTGTGTAGTTGTCAGAGTTCAATATACGAAATAATATACGAATTTGTATACATTTTAAGAAAGTACTGCTGTATTGCGATTAAATTGAACACCTCTTTGCAATTTACATGTACAATATCTCGTATAAACTGCATTCAAATTGAGCATAAAAAACCAGGGAATTATATTTACGATAAGTGGAAGGTGAAATTCCGTGGAGAGGATGGAAATTTCAAATATCAACAAAATACCTCTAACTTTTCGGGTTCAAATGGGATGGGATTTCGCTGTCTAAACGAAACCAAATAGTTTCCTTTTCTTTTATATAGGCATAAATTGTCTTTGTTTGTGGATTGCATGACACATGTGACGCATAGATAGATATGCTTTGCCATTTTTCCTATTTACATGTACAGTGAGTCCGAATTGACCAAACTCGAAATTTAGTCTGATTGGTACTGTATAAGCGGACGTTGTCTGTATGAGCCAATCAAAACTAAATATTAAACAAATTTCTGACTTAAAGCATGAGCAAAATTTGCCATAAAATGCGTCAGCGACGAACTAGATTCATTGTTGCTGCATTGTAATTTTGGCATCATAGTCGAGCGATGACTGTCGCCCCGCGAAGACGGAGCCTACAGTCTACCGGTTCACTGTACAGCAAACTCAAATTTCGGTGTGAATTATACAGTATTATGATGTAATTAAATATACAATATCTATTGCATGACCGTTTTGTTGAACAGTTTGAGCTATCAAATGGGAAGCATCATCATAATGTTGTGTGCGGGGTATTCAGTGCGCGGTGCTCACGCAGCTCGCGCTGCTTCGTACGGTACGCGCGCCTGGCGCAGCGCTACTCCACCGACGACATCATACTTGATTGCCGATGTCGTTGTCGTTGCGGTATGTTTGGCTGTGTGGGCATGCTTCGAATACGATCGTGTCGTTGTGCAAGTGACAGTTGGATGTTGCCAGAAGTCCCTGTGCATTTCATCCCACTTTTTGCGCTTTTTACCTCGGTTTCTTCATTAGCAAATTTATAGAAAAACATGTGTGGAGGGTCAACATGTTCAAATTTACTGGCATGTTGGAAGGATCGACATTCTTTAAATTGTGGGTTAATATGCAGAGTGGTTACAGCAACTCCGAATACAATCAGTACCAAAAATGTAATAGCGTTGCAGTTCGTGAAGGTGGCAAAAGTCACCTATAGTCAATTTTGCAACCGTTCAAAATGCATCCGAAATGCTGCAATGGTATGAAAGAAAAACACACAAAAGCACAATCTGAGTAAAAACACGTGAGCGAGGAATCAAACGGGCGTAGCTCAATGCTGTCAAGCAAAGCAAAGCGAAAGGCGCATTGACATGAGCTGCGTAGGCAACACTAACGATGAGATATAATCTTGTCTTCCTCTTGTCAATTATGGCTGGTGAGCAAAAACCTACATACTGAATATGCTATTTGATAATTCGGAGTTGCTGTAAATATTCTAGTTGATATGTGTGATGTTGAATGCACAAATGTTCAGATATTTGATTACCGGTACGCACTTTTGCTCTGTCGTGTGATGCTTGTTGATGTCAGTTGTGCGACAACAACTACAGTAGTAAGTCGACAGTATCAAATTAAGCAGTCAATACATGTAAGCATTGATTATCGGTTTTAAAGAGTGCCTCTCTACAACAATTTACAAATGAACATGTTGGTTTTTAGAAAGGCCTATACAAAAATAACATTATATTTAGCAAAAGCGGGTACACTATATATTTTCGGTACCAAAGCACATGTTTAGCTATTTGTTTACCTCGTATATTTTAATACAATACATTTTTATATATCTGAGCCAATTGTTTTGGTTAGCAACTCTAGAGACGTCGCGCGTTTTGGCAATCAACCTTGCGATACGATATATACTTCTAGCTAAACAAAACCTCCAGTAGAATAACAGTTCTCTCTGTCGTGTGGAAACGACTACCGGTAGTAAGTCGACAATATCAAATATAGCAACCATTAAATGAATCCAACATGTCTCATTTATTGCTGATGTTGTGACCAAAAAGATTTGTAGAACAAAATGATTGCTAGATAAACAAAATACTGGATGCGAGTAAGCAAATCTAAGAAAAAAAAAACAGCTTGTAAGAATCAGGTGACCTCAACCTGCTAAACAAGCGGAGAATCCAGCGAGATATGAGAGTCATGTCACCATTGTCAAATCAAGCCACATATACATGTCTCGGATATTTCCTAATTAAAGCACAATTAGGCGATATACCGGTAGTCGATATAATTCGAAATCGAGCCTTCCCATCGGATAATCAAAACAGCGAGTAGGTAAGCCATGGCTCTACGATACGTCATGCAGACTTTTTTTTGAAGACGATAACACATAAATACTTAACGTATAGTTTATATTCATTAATGTCAAAAATATCCTCAGTTCAGTTAATACTTCGATTGAGTCTGAATGAGCAGATCATCTGGGACTGGTTTGCAGCAGAAGTCGAAAGTCAGTTGTGCCGAGTATTTAATTTCGAAGTATACTTTGGTCTCCAGAACCCAATATTAACAATTCAAATTCACAGCAAAAATCACTAGCAACGTCGAGATACAGCTATAAACGATGCGAGTATTTCTTGTCGTCTGTTTGAGCCCCAATGAAATGAAAGAATCGATATACAGTCGCTAGAGCTGGATCCCTTTAGTTAATTTACATTATTTAAGACATCGCAAAAAGATAAACCGTTTATTTACAATACGTCACGCGGGTAGTGACGCAATACCTCTTTAACATAAAAGTTCTGACTTAGGATTTTTATGCAACATACAGTCATATAGTATCAATACGGTCCTACTGTTCCTTGTAGAAAACAACCTAGTACAACTACAACGCTCCTGCTGACATCATCACCAAAAAGCAGACAAAAACAGCGCGCTCACTGCTGAATGCACACTGCCCACCCTACAAAACCGAATGAGAAGAGCAACACTATAGCAATGACTTTACGTTCGTTGGATGGACACGCGTCGTCATGCGGTTCTATCATATTCGGGACAAGCGAACGCTTGGTTGATTCTTACGATTTAAAATGGAGTGGTAGATTGCAATGATAGGCAACCTATAAATGCATCATACTCCTTCTAGTTTGGATTACTGTAATTGAACGATATACAGTACGGTAGCTGGATAAAATCTCGAGTCGGTAGAGAGACCCATTTTCTTTTCTCGTCGTCGTGCATGTATTGAAGTTAATGTTTTAATATAGAATATACGTATTTAATGCACATCTGAAATCGAGCACACTACATGTAACAGTATATTTGATTGAGTCAGAATAACTGTAGTTTATGGAAGAGTAGGCTAATTAAAGTATGGCATACGTGGTGATATGGTATTTATATAGTTCATATGTATTTCGATATATCGTGTTGATTGGTATTTTAATATCGGAAAAATCTATTTATCGAAAACTTACTAACGTATGAATATGGATGGCGAATATTTGAACGCTAACCTCTCGATAACTGATACAATTTAAATGTACGCCAATATATTTCTCGAATACATTTGCAATTATATACGTATTTTAATACAGGCTTATCAACTAAAAAGCAAATCAAGATTTATGGTTTGGGGCTCTATCGTCTCGAAGGCTATTCTAGGTAGCGATGGATCTTGCGCACCAAAGTGTTTCGTGTTGCTGAGGTAATGTATGTTGATTTATACAATTCGTGTTCCCTATACCTCCAACACCAGCTAAATAGTATTCCTACCATCTCGCGGTTCCGTAGATATTGGCTAACAATGTTTTGTTTACAAATGCTCTGGACTACTATTTCTTCATATCCCGTAACTGCAACTCGTTTGCGCTTGTAATGAACGTGGTATATTTTTCCAACTTTTGCGATAAATTGATTCGCGACGTTTAAAACTCATAACTCAACTCATTTGTGCTTGTTCATCTTGTTCGCGTGACAAAGTTTATTGCGGTTGAAAATGTAGATCATCTCAGTCATTTTGAAAGTAAATAAGTGGAGGACTTAAATGCTTATACTGTTTACACTATTTTTGAATGTATGAAAACTAGTTTCGGCTGTGCTGCGTATGATGTATGCATTTTTGTTTGTTTGTATTGCGTGTGCTGTGGTTTCGTTTTCTCATATGCTGCTGGTTAGCTTGTCTCTGTAGTCACTATTAGAAACTGCTATGGTCATTAAGCATTATTTTCCATGGTTGGAAAACGGTGCTTAATGAATACATACAAATTTGTTTTGTTGATTCGATTCTCATGGGTGTGATTTACATACTATAATTATTTCATAATGCTATAGGACCATTACGGCAGGTACCACAACGATCCACATCATCGTGGCAACTTGACTCTCGACACGGACCGTCGTACAACGGCGAGCATGAGCTCTGCTACCGCGCGCTGCCCAGCCGACACCACATCTACTGACAGCTTCCAGTCTCCACAGCACGTCGACGAGAGTGATGCAAAGTGCCAGCGCGAAAGCCGCCAAGCGTTCATGAAGCTGCTGCGCGATGGCGTACAACACAAGATCGACGCTGAGCTCGCGCGCAACGACCCACCAACACAACAGTCCGCTCACACCGACAATGATCCAGACAGCACAATAGACCACAGCAACGCTCACCGTCACAGCAATGCAGCGTGGCGTACACTTGTATGGCGCGACGCGTACTCGACCGAGCCGTACTTCGAAGCGACGGTCGCTGGGATACCCCTGCGCATCAAGCAGGTCCTGCAGGGCGAGCTCAACGGCTTTGGCACTGGTCTGACGGTGCGTCGCGCGTTCAAGCTACTGTCTATGCGGCGTGCATGTCCGTCTATACAGTATACGCATATATATCTCTAACGACTGCCAATTTCTATCCACCAGGTCTGGCCCGCAGCGTGCGTGCTGCTCAAGTACCTCGACCATCGCTTTGGCAATTGCAACAACAACAACAACAATCAGTCGCCGCAGCTTGCAGGGCAGAGTATCTTGGAACTCGGCAGCGGTACGGGCGCCGTCGGCATTGCAGCAGCAATGCTCCATGCAGCGCGCGTCGTGCTCACGGACGTCGACAACATCCGCTTTCTATTGCAAGCGAACGCAGACGCTGCGCTTGCCCAGTTGCAGCAGCACTCGACCACCATCATTGTCGACAGCTACGCATGGGGGACAGAGCCCAGCAACGTCGTTGTTCCACGTGCAGTCGCTGCCGCTGTCGAGAGCAGCGATCGCATTACAACCGATCTCCTCCCGGACTTGATCCTCGTCTCGGACTGCATCTTGCCGCGCTTGTACCCGATCGAACCGCTCGTCGCAGCCCTCGATCGACTCGCAGGCGCACACACGCGGATCCTCGTATCGTACGAGCAGCGGTACTTTGCACAGTTTGATCCGAAAGTGCGCTTCTGGTCACTCATGGAAGCGCGTGGGTTTGCGCTGCGGGCGATCGGACGCAACGAGTTCCACCCGCAGTTTGTAGCCGACGATATAGCGATCTGGGAGATCCAGCGGCGATCCACAGCATGTGAAGCGACAGCCGCAATAGAAGCAACAGAATGAAAAGCGAGTGACGTATACTGAAAGAGAGTGATAGGTGAAGGGAGCAAACGACATGGAAATACATAAACTAAAGTATGAAACGCGCTCACTCGGTCGTTGTCGTTGTCACGAGCGTCGTCGCGTTCGACGCTGCTGCTGCTGTCGTCGTTGTCGTCGCTTGGAGCGCCAAGCAGTGCAAATCTTCATGGCGACGCGTCTCGGCCGTTGGTTCAATATCATGTGCGTGCAAGTACTCGCGCAAGCCATGCGTCGACAACAGCGAACACAAGACGTCGACTTCGAGCGCTTCGTTCGAGACGCGCACGGTCTGTTTGCTGCTGGCTTCCCCCGCTGCTCTCGCTGGGACGATCGCTGTGTCGTCATTGTCGTCATTGACTGCACTACTACTACCTGCAAAGCCTTCCGAGATGACGATGCTATTGGCAGTCGCGCCACTGCTATCAACCTGACCGTTCTGCAACGCTGCAATCGTCCGGCGTGCCGACAGACGCACATCAGCATCGTTGGCTTCGAGCGCGTCGCTCAATTGATACGAGTCGCCGACCGTCAGGTCGCCTGAGTCAACGAGCGCTTCCAACTGCGCGCGCAGCACGACCAAGTTGATATCGTCAACCTCCAAGCTGCTTGCACCGCTGTCGCTCTCTTCAGTACTGAGCACTGTGATCTCCACAGTCGACTCGGCCATGAACTGCAATGCGTCATAGACCGACGGGTACATACAACTCTGTGGATCCGCGAGCTCTGCTGCTGCTGCTGCGGCCGTCAGCCCTGGCGCGAGCGACGTCGCAGCTGTGGCAGAACTGTATGAAAAGTACGTCACGTAGCTCGCCCACCAGCTCTCGCGCGTCGCGTCATGCTGCTTCGCTTCCTCGAGCGTCCGGAGCGATCGTGCGGCTTCGGTACTGACCCACTCCCAGAACATGCTCCACGTGACGGGACCGACAAACTGGTCACTCTCGAGCACGTCGACGGTCTGTTGGTACCCAGCGTCGGACACAGCACTCGAAGCTTCGTACAACTTGGTCATGATCTGGATACAATCGCGTTTGCTGATCGCACCGGTCGCATTGACATCAAACTCGTTGAACAGCACGCGCGCACCGAGTTCCAATCGATCAATGTGCTCTTTCGCATGTCGGTGGCTATGAAAGTACGACGCCGTGTAGCGTTTGTAGCCGTTCGTGCCCGCAAAGAACCCGAGCATGCCGCCAACGACTGCAGCGCCAGTTGCAGCGACGACACCGATCGGACCAGCGATCCCGACGCCGGTCCAGAACCCAACAGCCGACGCGACCGAGTACGCGCCGAGGCTCGCACCAGCTGCTGCTGCGGTGCCACCAGCAATGTGCTGCCCAGCTTTCAAACGAAAGTCTTTCATGAGCAACCGCTCGCTCGTGGTCGACAGCACGCCCTGCGTCTTGCGCTCCGTATGTTTGCTCCGGTACGCATAGTACTCTTTCCCAATATCGACCAAGATCGACGCGATCGTCAATGGCGCTGCGACTGCACCACCGAGGCGGCTCGTCGTGCGCGCCATGCCTTTTGCGAGCGCGACGCCGCCAGCGGCGCGCAAGCCGCTGTCGAGTGCACCGTCTTTACTCGCGCGGACGATCGCGTGGAAGTTTGCACGCGCCGTGTTCGTTTCGTCGTCGAGCTTGTAGTGCCGGACGACGCGCTCGGCCAGGGCTGCGCGCTTCGCTTCGAGCGTCTGCGTCGCGTGCGCAAGTGCGACGCGACTCCCACGTTGCAAGTCGCGCTTCTGGATATACGCGAGCGTGTGGGCATTCAATCGGATCGCAGCCGACGAACTGTTGTCGCGCCAACGCTCGACGACGCCCAACCCAAACGGCGTCTGGACAGTCGACCCGACGGGGAACAAGACGCCGCCGTCGAGATGCACGCGCGCATCGCTGGGTTCGATCAGCGCAGCGCGCTCCAGCGTCTGCTGCTGCTCCTTTAACGGCGCATCCTTGTTGCTGTTGTTGTTGTCGCTTACAGCGTCTGGAAAGTACTCGGCCATGTCTTCTGCTAAATCGACGCAGTCGTAAAACTCGTCTTCAGCAAACGCTTCGAGCGCTGCTGCGTCACACTCGGCCGTACACTCAAAGAATTCATCCAAGAGCGCCAGCTCCTGCAGTTCCGCTGCATCATCGTCGTCGTCGTCAACGTCCTCTGTTTTACCATTCGCAGCAACGTGATGAACGTCTACAAGTGCGTTCGTACTAGCAGAAGCGACAGTCGCAAGCGTCGTCACTGGCTGTGCATCGTCGGTACTTGCGTCGCGCTCTGCAGTCGACTCGGCGATCGTCTGCAGCGGCAGACTCCTCTCTGTCGCAGCCTCCGTCGCTTCTGTCGTCGTCGCTGCTGCAAGCGTCTGCTGCGCTTGCTCGCGCTTCGCCAATAACTTCCGCTTCTTCTTTGCTTGCGCTTTCAACGCACGTTCGGAACTCACGTGGTCTTCCATCAACAACAGCAAATGATTGCCCGACATGTTGCGCACTGTCGTCGCTTGGCGCTTGCGCTTCGAACTCTCCGAGTATTGGGACCACGCACTGACGATCAGCGCGACGCTCGCACCGACAGCGACCGCGCCACCGACTACAGAAATCGTCTTGAGCCCTACTGCTGCCTGCGGTTTTGTCGTCCCACGACCAGTAGGCGCCGCGACGTCCGTTGGCACCAGCTCGTCCGGCTGGACGTACGTGATCTTGTCCTGTCGCGCAACGCGGATCCGATCGGGGGCAAACAGATTGTCGTGGTTGTTCACAACCAAACTCTCTAGTTTCGTCGAGCCTTCAGCTGTCGTCGGTGCAGCGCGACGGATCTTCTGCCCGACGACACTCGAGCTCGACGAACTGAAGCGCGACGTTGCGCGCGCAACGACGCTCGAGCCACGATCGACCATCTCGCGAAACACAGTGATTGCTTCATCGAGCGTCATGCCATTCACTGTGCCGTCGCGTACAAACTCTTCGGTCAGACTCGGCGCTTCTGCCAAGTGTGCGTCGTACGCGCGCCGCGCTGCAGGGTCGGACAGCACTTCGTACGACTCGGCGAGGAGCTTGAACACGTTCTCGGCCATCTCGCGCTCTTGCAACGTTGTCGACGATGCATCTGCACGACGATGTGCCGACCAGCGATCCGGATGCCACTTGAGCGCCAAGCGACGGTACGCACTACGGATCTCGCGCGGCGTTGCCGTGCGTCCGACACGCAAACGTTCGTAGTAGTTCATCGTTGCGTTGATCTGGATTGCAGTGCAGCGCTTTGCGACTGCGTCGACGTACGCACTCATGCGATGCTGCAGTAACGAATTGCCGGTTAGCGTCGTCGTTGCGTCGTTCGCAGCATGGAGCGCTGCAGCAATTGCAAGTGGGTCGCTCACGCGGTCAAACTCGGACGACGCTTTCGCCAAGAAGATGTACGTGCCACACGGCGCGTACGCGAGCGCCGATGCGTCTTTCACAATGTTGAGGTCCCGCAGCTTCTGAAATGTATTCTGTAAGATCGTGAGGCTCATTGCAACGTACGCTGCGGTCGCTGTTGGTGCTGTTGGGACGCCGCCAGCGCCTCCTCCTCCAGTGGCCGATAGACCCGTGAGGACGCTTTGCATCTTCGCTGGCAATAGATTCAACAGCGTCTTCGTTGCTTTTGAGATCGTCACGAGCCGCTCGGTCGTCTTCGCGAGCATCGCTGCGGACTGGGCGACGTTCAAGATCGATGGGATGCAGTCGAGTTCATTTACAAACGTCATTGTGCGCTGCGCCATCCCCAACGGCTCCAAGAACGCGACCAACTCATCGGAACAGCTGTACGGCGACCCAAACCCAACCGCCAGGACGTCTGGGAGGCTTTGGAGAAGTGCAGAGCGGTCCGGTACGTATGCATCGAGCAGCGTCTGCATCGCTGCACGCGTCTGCGCGAGCGTCGGCGCTGCAGTCGTGGTCGTATCGGTTGTCTTTGCAGTCGCGCGCTTCTTCTGTTCATAGTCCATGCGTTCGAGCTGCAAGCGCAGCGTCGTGGGCAAGTGCTGGTACACGAGTTCGCAGAACCCGAGGTGCGCGATGCTCCCACCGATCGAGTGGCCACACAGCAGCAGCGTCTTCTTCGCTCGCTTCGCGCGGCGGCTCGCAGCGTGGAGGTCGAGCCGCTGCGCACGTGTCCAGAACGGTACGTGGACACGTGCGCCGCCAAAGCGAAACTCAAACGGCTGAGCGAGCGGCATCGTCGAGCCCAAGACGGTCTCGAGGATGTCGCGGTGTTTCGTCGCACGCACAGCGCACACGATCGACCGCGACGTCTCCATCACGACGTAGTCGTGGTGGAACTCGAGCACAGGAAACAATAAGTCGTGGGGCAACGGCGATTGGCGGATCGCTGCTTCCAATGCTTTGCGAGCGCGCACGAGGTCGTTGTCGTCGTTATTGTCATCACCGTCTATGGTGGCGGTGCTCGTCGATAGTGTGTTGGATGTCGTTGCGGCGATCGCAGCACAGAGGACCGCGGCGCTGAGCAGTTCGCTCTCGGTCGACGCATTGCCGCACCACCACGCGCCAGCATCAGCGTCATTGCTCTCGCGTACATCGCGGACGTCACCGGCGAGCTCGAGCCTGCTGCTCGAAGGTGTGGGCGTCATCGTGATAATCGGTATCTGTTTGATGTTCTTCCAGTTAGCAGTTAAAAACATACATCGATTCACAGTGGAAGTCGAAGCGCAAAAGTGACACGCACGATCATGTTGGCTGATTCAAAGTCAGTAAATTACCGTTTTAGTATGTGAGTAATATACATTAATATATATGATATATTCTTTTTGCTGCTATTAGTGATATTGATGCTGTAACTAAAGTAGTACCGCATAATCCTTGTTAAGCAATACACTCCAAAAACACAGAATACGGTTTTCCTATATAAATCAGTAAACAGCAATGTGACTATTGGCAACATCTGCATTGTATTCGTTGTGACAGGTCAACATTTTTCATAACAACTCGTTTTAACAAGCTTCTCGCACGCAGCGCTCACGCGCGTTTCAAGGATCCAGCTGTGAATCGCTGCGTTTGTTCCCGATGCTCCTCGCCGACGTCGTCGACGAGTGATGATGATGAAGAAGAGACTGAGCAGACGAAGATTGACGCCGAGACAAGCATCATCAGCGACAACGTCCAACAGTTTGCGTCGGCTTGCTTTGGGATCCACAACCCCGCTGCAGGTGCTCGTTGCTTAGTCGTTGCTTTGTTGTCGTCGATTGCCTACGGGACGGTCAGGACAAGTGTATGGAGGAGCTGCGTTGTGTTGTTGGACGTGCGTCAGTTGCTGACTCTTACGTGTTTGTGTGTGTGATTCACTCGTTTATAGGCGGAATCAGCGCTGCAGGAACTCACAATGCAGATGTCGGTCGAGGTGTGTCGTTCTGCTTTTGAGACTGCAATTAATAGATCAACATGATCGAACGGACTGGGCCATACATAACGGTTCAATTGATCCTCGATACGATCGCTTTTTCAGTTGCAGACACTGCAACAGCGAGTAGCTGAACAAAGAGCGCACCTAGCCTCATCTTGTTTGACTTGCTTTGTCGACATGATGGCATGGTATGAGCGACCGCCAATTATGTGTGGATGCGAAGGCGTCGATCACGGCAGTTATTATACAGTGCGCGCCAATTGGTTAGCCGCACTTCGATTTTTGTGGATTACTTTTGTTGTAGGTCACTTTTCAAAGTTCTAACAAGACCATCGCAACCGCGCTAATTTTGTGATTCCCGCAGTGCATTTCATTTTTTGAA
>JAADXH010000584.1:0-19881 GCA_023337595.1 Globisporangium camurandrum
AAATAAAGTAGCCTTCTGCTTCTTATAACCCGTTCAACACGATGCATCTGTTCTTTTGCTCATACCTCTCATCGTTTTTTCGCAAGACCGAAAAATAGATCGGTTTGGAGAGGGTGCGGAGACTTTTTACAGCCACAGTACAAACAGGTTTGCAGTGCAAGTTAACTATCCTTGGCAATATACTGTATGACGAAATATATTCTGTCATTCTACTGTTAGAATATTGGTACCACAATTTTGCTTGTCAACGAGGTACCGCAGCACTTCAAACGAGCGCGCCGTGAGCAACTACGTCGCTGTGGATGCGTACTAACATGGGCAGCCGCGCCCATCAGCAGCAGCAACAACAGCAAATACAGCAGCAACACTATACGCAAACGCAACAACAGCAGCAGTTTGGCGACAGTCGTGCACTGCGTGCGAGCGCTGCGTCGCTCGGTGACATGCGCCACAGCATCGGCAGCAACGACGGCATCTTCTTTGACGGCCTCGACGACGACGACGAGGAGGAGGAGGAAGAGGAGGAAATCAACGTTGATAACGAGGACAATGCAGCGACGAGCAGCAATCACGACCTCCATCATAACAGCACTGCTGTGTCTTCGACTCCCAGTAGCACACTCCCATCAAGTGGCGCAGCGGCTGCACGGCCGATGCAGACACCAAACGGTCAACCGATTATACAGGTGCCACCACCCGCATTGCGCTGGGACGACGCAACGATCGCCTGCTTGATTCGTTTGCGGTACGTCGAGATGCGTCGGTTGTTTGATGCGAGCAAGTCGAGCGTCGAAGCCGGGGAAGCGTGGCAGAGCTTGCTCCGGGAGCTCAACGTACGGACGCACAAGACGTTCACGTCGATCCAAGCACAGCTCAAGCTCAAGAGCTTCCGGCAAAAGTGGAACGAGACGACGCAGGACGCGATCGCAGCCGGTCAACAGCGCAAGACGTCGTTCGTCGAGTCACTCGCGTTGTTAACAGAACTATACAAATCGAAGGTCGTGACGCCGCTCAAGCAGATGACGGAACGATCGACTGAGAAGCGCAAACGGCGCGACCGCGAGCGACGACGTGCACGCCCAGCGTCGACGGACCAGGACGACAACGACGACGCAGCACTGCTGCCGTCCATCCAGTGGACCGACCTCACAGGCGCAACGCCGACGCCGACTGGCCCTACGATGGCTGGCGAGCCATCGACAGACGCACAGCCGCCGCTGATCAATCACCCGCGCTTGGCGCTCGAGCGCGAGCACCTCGCATTGTTTGCACGGCAGGTTGCCGCGACCGAAGCGATGGCGCAGATCGCACACGCGCGGCTCGACATCGCGCGTGCGAAGCTCCACGCTGCGCACGAACAGATCACGGCGACGCGCGACCAGGTCGAACTCAGCGTGTTTGCGCTCGAGCCAGATCCGAACGACAGCGTCGCGCGGGAGTTTGTGCAGCTCAAGCGCCAACAGGCGCGCGATCGCGTCCGAGCCGAGTACTTTGCGTTTCGACAGCGCGACAATAGCCCATTTGGAGTTGCTGCGGCGTCCGCAGCGTCGGCAGCAAGTGCTATCGGTGCAGTCAGACAGGCACAGCACGTTGAGCAGCAGAGGCCGCAACAGCGGCGGTCGTCTGAAGCGCACGAGTGAAGACTTCGTGGATGGATACATGGATGGCGTAGTAGTAAACAATTTAGCAAAACATATTTTGGACGCTCAAATCAACTAGTTTGTTTTTCCTTGCATACAAACTGCAAGTGAGATTTCCTGTACACGAAAGGTCACAACCGTTCAAAGCAACAACGAATGTGCAGCGACACTAGTGAAGCAGCAGCGACGAGTGCACGCACAACGACGCGCTGGTGACGAAGCAGGATTGTGTGGTGTGAGCGCGTACGACACAGACAGACAGGTAGTCACACAGCAAGTAGCAGCAATGGAGCAGCGGCAGCTGACGATGCACAGCATGCTCGACGTGGCGCTTCCGATCACAGTTGCAGCGCTGCCACATTGGCACCAAGAACTGCTTGCGCAAGACGATACAATCGGATCGCGCAAGCGCAAGCGACGGAGCACACCACGCCAGCACATCTATGAGGTGCGTCTGAGTGCATCCGTTGTGCTTCTGTGGACATTCATCCACACTTGCGCATTGAATGAGTTCATGACGACGACGACTGACGAATGTGTGTCGATACGGTTGCCGCTACGTCTATGACATAGAGCGACCGGTTCATTCCTGCACGATCAGCAATGGACATGGAGTACTGCAGCTACATGATCTCTGAGGACGCCGCGCAGCAGCGGCTACAGCAGCAGCAGACGCAGCACTACACAACAAGCGCAGCTCAAAGCGCGAACGACGGCACCGACAAGCACGCGCAGTTTGCTGCAGCACTTGCCGCAAACTTGTTGCATCAGAGCCCTGAGAAGCAATCGATGACGTCGCTTTTGCACTTCCACCGCACAAACGCTAGCAGCGCTCGTACAGACAACAACCACAGTGTGCGCGCTAACGCGTCGCCGCTTGCACGCCATGACTCGTTGCGGCAGCTCGGACGCCGCCACTCACCACTTGTCGAGTCGTCTACCGCTGTCGCTGCACGGCGACGTCACATTCCCTCGTCGCCGACGCGCATCCTCGACGCACCGGAGCTGCGGGACGACTACTACCTGAACCTCGTGTCGTGGGGCCACAACAACGTGCTCGCAGTTGCGCTCGACCAGGTCGTGTATCTGTATAACACCGATAGTGGCGCGATCCAGGAGGTTCGTGCGTGTGCGCGCCGGAGCGACTACGTCACGAGCGTCGCGTGGGTGAGTGAACCGAGCGGCCCAGCGCGTCTGGCGATCGGCACGAGCAGCGCCGAGCTCCAACTGTGGGACACGCAAGCGACGATCAAAGTCCGGACTCTTAGCGGCCACAACGAACGCATTGGCGCGCTTGCGTGGAGCGCGAGCAACGTCCTCACATCCGGTTCGCGCGACACGACGATCGTCCACCATGACCTCCGGAGCGATCGCCACGCAGTCGCAACGCTCCATGGGCACGAACAGGAAGTCTGCGGACTTGCGTGGTCACCGGACGCACGGACGCTCGCGTCCGGCGGGAACGACAACTGCTTGTGTCTCTGGGACGCTGCGAAGAGTGTGCCGACGTCCTCATCTGCGGTCGCGCCGCGGCAGCGCTTGCTGCAGCACAACGCTGCAGTGAAAGCACTTGCGTGGTGTCCGTGGGAGCGCCACTTGCTCGCATCTGGCGGCGGCACCGCGGACCGGACGATCAAGTTTTGGCATAGCGCGAGCGGGAAGCTCCAGCAGTCCATACCGACCGGTTCGCAGGTCTGCGGCCTCGTCTGGTCGCACTCGGAGCGTGAGTTGCTGTCGTCCCACGGCTTCTCGCAGAACGAATTGTGTCTCTGGCGCTATCCAAGCATGACGCGCGTGCGGGAGTTTACGGGCCACACCGCACGCGTATTGCACCTCGCAGCGTCGCCAGATGGCAGCGCTGTCGTGTCGGCTGCAGCCGATGAGACACTCCGGTTCTGGAACGTGTTTGCAACGTCCAAGCATGCAAAGCCAACGCGCTGGAGCGACCGCCTGCTGTTTGCAAGCGCTGTCATTCGGTGACAGTGCTCGTGCGCATGAGTATTGTATGTGGCAGAGGAAGGGAGAGAGACAAGGACTTGACAAGGAAGAGGGAGGTAACGCAAGAGGGTGGCTGTAGTAGACAGGATACGAACACGAACGTTCATATTTACACTCGTTGGTATGCGCTACTGACTCTTTACGACTCTTAACGGCGTTTCCTCAAGCGTAGAGGTACCCGACGCGCATGTTGTTGAACGTCCGGAGCGACAGCGGCAGGTGCTGTGCACTCGCATCGAGACGCAACGCGACGGCATCACAGACTGCGCGTGGAAACACGAGCGCTCTTGCAGCAGACGCGCCGACCGTCTGCTCTACTGTGGCGCTGCTGTTGTTGTCGTCGTCCGTAAGAAGACGCGGCATTGGCGCAAAGAGCACTTTGAGCACGCGGTGGAACGATCGAGCGCCTGCTGCTTTGACCTGCGTCTCCCAGCTCAGCAGCTGGAGCACGAGCGCTGCCGTCTCTTCTTGTCCTCTTGCTATCGCCTCCTCCTCGTCGTCTATCGACTGCAAAGTGAACCGGAACACGCCGTCCGAGTCGGCGATCTCAAGGAGCTTGGCGCTCACGACGCTGTCGACCGTGTAGCGTGCAAACACATCTTTCTCTTCTTCTTCTGCGCCTCCTGCTGCTGTCAGCATGTGCTTGTCGAGTCGGATCGTCGCTGCATCATCCCGATCGCGCTTGCCGAGCACCGCAGCACAGCACGAACACGCAAGCGACTCCGAATCGTCTGCAGCTGTTTGTGGTGCAACAACAGCAACCAGCGCAATGTCGATCGTATCGTCCGCGTGCAGCAGCACGTGCGACTCGCCGACAAACACACGACTGCGTTGTGCGCGAATGTCTTCGCGTGGCAAGTGCTCGAACGCACCGAGGCCGGCGCCCCAAAAGTCAAACATGTCGGTCCAATTCGCGGACGGCAGCGGCAAGACGCGTTCGATCGTTGGCTGTGGCGACTCCGCAGTAGCATCGCTAGCAAATGGTTGCAGCAATTCGTTGCTACAGGCTCGACAGGCGATGCGACGGTAGTGCTGTGGGTTGAGCTCACGCGCTGTCACGTGGCTGAACGACGAGAACGTGTCGCTACTGCTGACGTCCTTGTCGCTGTCTCGGATCGGCAGCCGCAAGTGAATGTGGTCCTGCTTGATCGTCACGACGCAGTGCGATGGCTCGACCATGCGCTCGATCTCAGTCGCCCACCAGAGTGTGTCAGAGGTCGTGATGGTACCGACCTGTTCGTTTGCCGCGTGATGTAGTTCGATGCGCGGGAAGGCGACGCGCACCGACAGCTGGTTCGCATCCACGCGGCCGTACGCAGTTGTGCTGCTGTCGCTAGCACTGGTATCGAGAAAGAGATAGCAGTGGTAGCACCCAATGTTGCGGTGGTACTCGACGAGCGAGTCGACGATCACTGGTCGCTCTTGCAGTGGTGGTGGTAGTGCGTCTGTTTGACCATCGCTGGATGCATGGTCGACTGGTGCATCGTGCGCTACTGGCTGAGTCGCTGGCGACGTTACGCTGTCGCTACTGTCTGGCTGTGCTGCAGTATCAGCATCGGCATCCGATGCAGCAGCGGGACGAGCGTCTGGAGTGGACGCAGTAGCATTTTCGCTGACCTGCAGCTCCTGCAGTCCAGCAGCGACCAGCGCGACGGCGCGCTGCAGCTCCTGCTCGGTCTGCTGCTCGGCGCGCTGCGCGTCCGTGTACTCGGTGCGCACGTGCTCGAGCTGCTCGCACACGGCGCTAACAGCTGCCAATGCGCGCTCGTGCTCAGCTTTCGCCTCCATGTACTCGCGCATGGCGTCGTCCATCGTCTGGTGTTGCTTTGACTTTTGACGCTTTTTCGAGTATCAACATTGATACTAAATATCATTCATCCAGTCGTTTGTTTGGTGACCACAAATCAAATCCAGTTCTGAATTCAGTTCGACTAAAATGACAAAAGATCGTTGACATGCAAGTCAACGACGCGCGATACGAGACGATGGTGACTGCGAAGCGGAACTTGCATTTGCATAGCGTGCCAGCAGAGTGACAATAGCGAGTCCAACATGCATGAGCCTCGGCGACTTTGACTCGGTTCGCAGCAGCGCTTGCACACGCGAATGCTATCGACGCTCAGCAATCGGCGGCAGCCACAGCCAGTTGCGTCGTCGACGCTCTGCGCATGCGATTCGCTGTCGATTGACTGGCGCGACACAAGTCATCTGGTTGGTTGTGGCCGCCGACACAGGCGCACGAGTATGACGTCAGTGCTCCGACTCGGACTCGCGATTGATCAATCATGCATTGTCCGGTTGTCAGACTGCACAAACCAAACGACTATGACGACACCAGTAACACCATGTGCTCAAAGAAGCTGTCGCGTTGTGTGCGACCGCGACATGCAGACACATTGGTCGACGACAACAGGTTTCTGAAGCGAAAGCAGCAGCAACTGAACAGCGATAGCACCACAAAGATTTGTTTCAACGATAGCACGATTACGATATCGCTGAGACGACACGTAGAGATGGTCCGCCACCTTCGACGTTTATCTGGCTTTATCAAGCTTGTCTTTTGTTTTGTACTTCGTATGACATTGTCAAACGTCGCAATTGTATCCTGCCGCAAACCGACACTTTGGCGCTTGGTAAGGTGGCGCGACTGCTCTTCAGATACCGACGGAATTCAGCATAGCTTGAGCAAGGCGAGTAGCAAAAGAGCTAGATCAAGTGCCTCTTGCTGCACGAACAGCTCCAAGACACAAGATCGCTTACTCTATCGGTCGCCAAATTAGCACCGAGTTTTTAGACTGCCTGTTTCTATGCATCGTCAGAATTTAACAAAACACACAAAATGGCCTTTCTATACAAACTCTAAAAACAAAATAGTGCTGGCTTTTTCTGCGATTGAAATGACCGAACATCCAATTGTTGCGGCACACAAACCAAAAAGAGGAAGCGCCACCAAAAACGAACGAGGACGACGTCGAAGAGGTCCTCGTACACACACAAGCAGTAGAGCAGCTCTCTGTTCGCGCACACTTGCAAGCGGCACAGGAGCCTCTCACGCTTCCCATTTATCCACACACACACACACAAGCATGACACCCGAGGAGATCGCCGGCGACTACGTCGTGAATGTCTCGGTCGAGGACTACCGCATGGGCGGGGCGAAGAAGCACCACGCCGAGTTCAAAGTCGTCGTCCACATCACGTTCTACTCGTCCCGGACGCGCTCGAGCGCTGCGACGTCGTGGCACATCTGGCGATCGTTCACAGCGTTCCGGAAACTCGACGAGCAGCTCCGGAAGCGCAACGCGACGCACTTGAAAGGTATCAAGTTCCCACCGCTGTATCGTCGGAAAGCGTTCTTCCGTGCGAACCGGAGCGCCGATTTCCTGGAATCGCGCATGCGGGAACTCGATACGTACATGAGCATCGTCGTTCGGTCGCCGCCGCTCGTCGCATTCCACGTCTCGAGCGTCCAGAGCCAGACACTGAAAGCGTTCGTTGGCTTTACGAACGGTTTTGGCTCGAACGCGTACTACGAACAGCAGGACGCGGCGTTGCGACCATCCGTGTCGATCCTCGCACAGTCGAATGGCTTGGCAGCGACTGCTGCAGCGTCGTCCGTGCATGGCGGCAGCAACAACAGCATTAACGGCGGCCGCAACACGGCGACTGCGAGCGTCTTGGGCGACAGCGACGACAGCGACGACGACTTCCGGTCGGTCTCGAGCAGCTCGACGATGTCGTCGGTCACGTCGACTGCGTCGTCCCAAGCAGACTACCGATGGTCCGGCACGGGCTTCATTGGCAGCGCTGCGTACCAGCGCCATACGGTCCCAACAGCGACCGCTGCTGCCTTTAATGGCCACCATGCGCCAGGCTTTAACGCAACGAACAATTCATTCGGCGGTGTCTCGGCGCAAGGTCGCGGCAGTTGGTTCCCTGTCAGTTCCTCGAACTGCGACAGCGACAGAGACAGCAGCAGCGTCCGGTCGTCCATTGCATCGCAGCGCCCGTCGTCTCTCATGGCGATGACGCCATCGGACGTCATTACCCCAGAGCTCGATCACCAGCGTGCGACAATGGAAGCAGCGCTCCAGAAGATGGACCTCGCAGGCGTCGGGATGCCGCCCGACGGGTCGTGTCTGTTGCACTGTGTCGTGTACGAGATGTATCCGTTGCAGTGCCTACGCGAGTATCCATCGAGCATGACGGTCGTGAACGTTGGCGCAGCCGATGGCATGGCGCCTCGGCGGATCGCAGCTGCTGCGCTCTTGAGAGTCAAGCTCATGGAGTATGCGCTTGCGCATGTGGAGGCATTAGCAGCGTTCCTCATGCAGGACGTGGACGAGTTGCGCGAGCGGTACGAGACGTTCCGTGATACGCCAGACGAACAAGCGACGACTGCTGAATTGTATGCAGTCGCGAGTATGTTTGACTTGGAGATTGTTCTCATCTCAAACGACGAGAGCTTTGTGATCGATCCCGTGTTGCCAGTGAGTGGATTGCCAAGTGTGCGGGACAACGGCAGCAGTGAGATGCGGACCGTGACGTTTGGGTACTTGGTGCCAGCAGATGGACTCGCAGGGCATTACATCTGTACGCGCGCACGGCGAACGCAGTGGAGTGGACCACAGAATTCGTTTGCAGGTGGGAGCTACAGAGGATCGGTGAGCATCGGTCCACCTCCATCGAAGAGCTCTGGGAGTAACAGTTCAAGGTGCTTTGGCGTTGGATCCTCTAGCTCGTCATCAACGTCGTCAGCGTCGAGACGGTTTGAGCGCATTCCTGAGCAGCGCGTCGAGTGAGTTTGAAGAAGGATGGAGGAGGAAGGAGGACGACGACAAGGAAGCAGCAGATACAATGCAAAGCGTAATAAATATCCTACTGGATGCTGTAGTGAAACAACTTGATTACGCATTCATCATGAGGTTGGAACGAACGACGCACATGGACGAACGTATCGAGTTGTTGTAAATGTATGTAGTTACTGGCTACGCCTCAAGCTGCGCTACGTCGCATCTACTGGCGACGACGACGCAGTCGCCCGTCCTACTCGGACTTGGTGGGTGCCCAGTAGTCGATGATATCGAGCGCCACTTCGCAGCTCTCGCGCACGACCTGTTCGCTGTCTTGCAAGTAGACGCGCAAGATCTCTTCGCACTCGGGCGTCCCGATCGCCCCCAACGCTTCCGCGGCTTCGTGGCGGACCATGCGGTGTTCGTTTGCATCTTGCAAGACTTTCGTGAGTGCTGGTACCGTCACGGGGTTCTCCATCTGCCCCATCACGTACGCAATCTCGTGCCGAAACAACGCACTCGCGTCGCTGTAACCTTCTGCTAGAGCCAGCGCTGCGTCCGGCGTGTTGCGGTTCCGGAGCGAAAACATGGCGCGGTAGCGGTCAAACAGCGACTGCGTCGGGTCCAGCAGCGTCGCTTTCAGCGTCTCCGTTGGGACGTCCTTGCTGGCGGCGGGCGCCGGGTCGACTGACCGGTACGGATTGCGGTCGTGCTCGGTCTCGACGACAGCGCCAGTCGCGGTCTCGAGCTTGTACTTGATCAGCCGCAGCGCGAGCAAGCACGTCTCCGAGACCTCGGGTGCTGGGTCGTGCGCGTACTTCTCGAGCACTGGCAGTGCCGACTCGTGGCCAATTGCACCGAGCGCCTCGGCGGCTTCGTGGCGCACCATGCAGTCGTCACTCTCGTCCTCGACGATGCGCTGGAGCGTCGCACACGCGTCCGCGTCCTGGAACTGCCCGATCACGTACGCGAGCTCGTGGCGCATGAGTTCCGAGTCGCGCTTGTTCAGCAGCGCTTCGAGCAGCACGTGTAGGTCCTGCTTGCCGCCGCGCGAGCGCAAGTAGAACACGGCGCGCGTGCGCTTGCCCATTGGTTGGCTCAGATCGAGCAGCGACGCTGCGAGTGCATCGAACGTCGGCACGGCTTCAGTTGCAGTCATCTTACGTGTATATGTGTGTGTGAGGTGATGTGGTGGCTCGCGGTAAAGTGCTGCAGGTTGCGGAATGGCCACGCAGGTCGACGACGAGCGCAACGACGAAGTGCAGGCACGCGCTTTTGCGCATCAAATCAACACGATTGGAGACGAGCATTCTATCGAATTGCATACCATGCCATTCGAGAGGTTTGTCGGAAAATAGTTTTGTTTTTGTGCTTTCTATTTAGTTTCGCTTTTTCACTTGCGTAATGTTGTTCTAAAAAATGGAACGCGGAATGCGGGATGCGGAATGCGAAATACATCAGCTTCTCGTCGATCTTCTTCTTTGACTATTGCGACAGAAGCACGCACGTCGAGTCGAGCTCGTGACGCTGCTTGTCGAGGTGATCAACTCGAGCAAAGTGCACAAAAGCAGCTAGTACGACATCAGCCACGCAATCTTGCCACCAGCAGTGCACACTTGTCAACCGTAACGACCACGAGCACGTGATAGCAACGCCACCATCACACAACGATGCAGCTCTTTGTACGCACGGTACGTCGAGTGCACGTATTCCAAACTAGACGCTGCTATTTTTCGTCGCTAGACAGCCACACTAACGTGCGATCCTACGCTATATACACTTGTCTGCATGCACAAGAACGCAGGCAAGACGGTCGTCGTTGCCGCGGACGTCGACACGCTCATTCGCGACGTCCTCGCGCGTGCGTGTGAGAAAGAGCAGCAGATTTTAGCACTGAGCTATGCAACAGCACAGAGCAGCGACAGCAGCAACAACAACAACAACAGCGACGAGGACGTTCACGCACACCCAAACGAACACGACGACAACAACAACAGCGACAGCAGCGACGCGCCTCTTCCAACTAAACAACAGCTGTCGACGCCAGCGTCGCGGTATCTGCACTATGGCGGCGTCCCGCTCCGTCCACAGCGCGCACTGCACGAGTATGGGATCCAGAACCACGCAACGTTGGAGCTTGCGCCGCGATTACGTGGCGGCTGCTTTAGCATCTCGATCATGCTCTGGATCATCATCTTTATCTGCTGCGTCCTGAGCATCTGCACGTGCGGCCTCTCGCTCCCTGTCGCCGCGTGTCTGTTGCCATTTGCGCTGCTCTTGCCGCTCTGTTGTCTCTAACACGAGAGTCGTCGTCAGCCGAGAGAGAGAGAGAGAGAGAGAGAGAGAGAGAGCGAGAAAGAGAAAGAGAAAGAGAGAGAGACAAGCAGAAGTGTAGATGCAGAGTCGCTACAATTTATGGTTGTTTCGGTCATAAGAGAGCGGATAATGGAAGAACCGGATATAAGAGCACCTCATATGTGGAGTCGGGTATACAACAGAAAATTACAAGTTGCTTGTGTCATGACGCGTCTTTCCATTGCCCGTATAGTAGCGGTTCAACACACATTTCATTTCAACAAAAGCACCAGCAACTTGCAGCAACGATTGTGGCACTACAAAAGCAACCAATGGCGCCATTTACTGTCCTCTCTGCATCAATCACATAGTGCTTCGATTGCACGCGTGGGTTACGCACGTGTCGCTGGGTTGTTGCTGTATCAACGACTTGCTTGTGTCACTTTCTGCATCTGCAGCGTTCATTGCGCACCCATGTCGTCACTCCCTAACAGCTCTCTATCGACTTCACGCACTACAATCGTCCTACTTGCGCATGCCACCGCGTTTTGTCTTTGCCGACGATGCGCGCGACGCTTTCTTCTTCGTGTTCTTATCGTCCGCGGGCTTCTTGAGCGCCTGGACTTTACTAAACAGCGGCGAGTTCTTGAGGATATCGGGCAGGATCACGAGCTTGATGTGGCTCCCACGCACGTAGACCTGCTCAAGTTTGCTCTTCTGTCCGTCACGCTGCGTGAGCACGACGTTACTCAGCTGGCAGTTCATCGAGTCCTCGCTCTCGTTCAAGTGGCCGCGGTAGATCTCGCCGTTCTTGAGCTCGATCGTCACGTTCCAGCCCTCGCCCTCGTGCAGCAGCGCAATCGGTACGCCAAGCGTCTTGGACATGGTGCGTGCAATAGATGTAAGTGTGTGTGATGTGGTCCGATCGTGTCGTCTAGCGTGGCGTGTGTCGTGTCGTGTCGTCCGTCCGGCGTCGAAGTTGCTGCTGCTGCTGCTGCTTGCCGCACTTGGCTGTTTGTCGTGCTGTTTTCCGACCAAGGAAATGCAAAGATTTATAGACATATAATATATCAACTGCATTTTCAGACTACGGGAACACAAGTGCAACAGTCGCACTATTGAGGCGCAGCTTTGCTAGTTGATCGCTGTGTGCATGCGTGCGGACAAACGTCATCACATTCGTCAGCAGCCATGAGCGATCCACCAGCTGCCGCCTCTACACGATGTGCGCGACCCGACTGCATCTCGTTGCGCGAAGAGCTCGAGCTGGTGCGTGGCGACCTACAGGAGCTCGAGAGCGAGAACGAGCAGCTCCATGACAAGCTCGCACTTGTCGAAGCCGCTGCACAGAGTGCCGCACAGGAACATCAGCTGGAGCAAACTGCATCCCACGCAGCGCTCACGCACAAACAGGAGGAGTGTACGCGGCTAGAGCATACTGTATTGGAACTTCGCACAACATTGCAGCAAGTGCAGCAGGAGCTCGCTGCAACGACCGCTGCGTCTAGAAACCTTCAGGATGCGCACTCATCATCGCCACATTCGATTGCAGCGCTAGAGCAACAGAACACCGACCTCCGCAATGCGAACGCAGCGCTTGAAGCCGCAGTCGCAGAGCTACGAGCAGCACCGCGGCAGCTTCCATTCGCGACTACATCTACAACGACCACAAGCGACAAACGCAGCGAGTTGTCGGCTGCACTGCATGAGAACGAGCAGCTCCGTAGTGCAACACACACACTCGAAGACGCACTTGCGCGCACCGCTGCTGCTGCATCCGAGAACGAAGCTGCTGCGGCGGCGCTGCTCGCACATCAGCAGACGCTGCGCGATGCGCTGGACGAACAGACGATCGAGATCACGCAGCTCCACGCGAAGCTCGAGCAGCTCGAGAACGACAACGAAGCGCTCGAAGCGCACGTGTTGGAGCTCGACGAGCGTGAGCGCGATGTCGACGCGTTGCTACAGACCGCAGCAGCGCACCACGCGCGTGAACAGAACGTCCTGCGCCACGAACGCGACGCTTTGCAGCAGACGCTCACGACGCTCGAGCACGAACGCAAGCAGCAGGCGCTCCAGCAAGCAGCCGTCTCCTCAACAACCACCAGCGCTGCTGCAGTTCCAAAGCCGTTGCTGCCTCCTTCTGCTGCAGACGACATTGCAGCGCTCGAACAGCAGCTCGCAATGCTCGAAGAGCTCCGCGTGCGGGACCGTGCGACGATCGCAGCGCTCGAGCAGCGTGTGACGCAGCAGCAGAGCGACCTCGAGAGCCTCACGGAGCACTTGGAGACGTTTGCTGCTACGACAGAACAAGCGACGCCACCATCGTCGTCCAGCGTCGTCGAGCGCCTTACGCAACAACTACAAGACCAACGTGCGGTCATCCAGACACTCGAGCAGCACCAAGCGACGCTCGAGCGGTCGTTAGTCGACGCCCGCGACTGGAACGCACAGTACGAACGTGGCGCCGGTCTCGAGGACGTCGTTGCGTTCCAGCGGCAGCTCCGTAAACAATTAGAGAAACAACAACACGCGAACGTCGGATTACGCAATCAGCTGAATCAGCAACTCGAAACGAACGCACACCTTCATGCTGCGTTTAGCCGCCTCAAAAGGGAAACAGGGAAACCTCCAGAGTTTACATACGACGATCTAGCACTTGCAGTTGATCGAACGAGTGCGTTGGCCGAAGCGCAAGCGTTTGGCGTGCAATTAGAACAGCAGCTGGGGGAGTTGGAAGCGGAGAGAGTGCGGTTGCTGCAGCGCTTGCGCGAACAAGCAAAAGCGACTGGTCGGAACGTGATGGAGACGCTTGGCGTGTCGCATACGCAGTGGCACGTGATTGAGACGTTCATTGCGCGCGTGCGAGCGACACGAACGACGGATGATGGAGCGCAGCAATTGTTGCTGGAAGAAGCGAAAGGAGGGAGAGAGAGAGAGCCAGTGCAGCGACCGGCCGCAGCGAACGAATCGATGGAAAACGAACTCGCGGCTGCGCGCGCGACGATTGCGACGCTGACAAACGACAAGAACCGTTTGCGGCGGGAGTTACAGGAACAACAGCAGCTGATGACGACAGCTGCAACAACACGCGAGCAGCAGCTGCAACTGGAATTAGCAATTGCACAGAACGAGATGAAAGCGATGCAGCGTCGCAGCAACGATCGCGATGCGTTGCGATTGATTTCTGCACAAGTGACGCAACTTGTCGAAGCGCAAGCGATTAATCAGCAGCAGACGCAACAAAGCAGAGACCCACAGGTTGCTGCACCTGCTACTGTTGCTACTGACGCGTCGCTGGCGCCTGTTGCTGCGAGTGACACGTCTACGAACACTACAGCGCAGCAGCCGCAACAACAATTGGATGAAGCGCCTGTCGCTGCTGCAGTTCCAGTCGTTGTGCAGTCGTCGCTAAGTACGCAGACGTCTGCGGATCGATTTGTGCCACTGGTGTCGTCTCCACCACAGCCGTCTGCACGCCCACAACAACCGCAACAACCGCAACAACGGCAACAACAACAACGAAGAGAAGAAGAACGCACAAACGACGCAATGTCGATCGAACGCATTGCTGCTGCTGTTGCCATTGCTTTAGAAAACAAACTCACGCACCTGCAGCAACCACGTGCATTGCAATCAACGCCATCGCAATCAACGCAACCGCAACCGCAGCTGCAGCCAATGCCACCGCCTCAACAAGCGTCTCCATCTGTCTCCCAGACAACACAACCCGAGAGGGAGATCCCCGTCACGAGCGCTGAGTCTTTTGCTTCAACTGCTGCTGCGGTACATCCATCATCAACGAGCGCGTCGTCTCGACAGCCTCCGCGTATCGACGCGTTGGCGTTTGAGAGCGAAGACGCACTGGCGTCGCAACTCGACGTCGTCCAGCACCTCCACGTGTGTTTAGACGACCTCACAGCTGCTGAAGCACAGATTGCAGCACTCACACAAGACCTTCAAACGCACGAAGCGGCTTTTGCAGCAGTAAGCGACCAGCAGACGCTGCTGTATCAGCACTTGTTTCACCTCCATAGCGACGCGAGGCGGCGCGATGCACAGGCGCAACGCGCACTCGCGTCGAGTCGCGACGACGTGCGGACAATGCAGCGCAAGTGCGAACGGCTCGACGCTTTGCTCCACGCGCTCGACGCGTCCGCAGTGTCGCAGCACGCAGGTGATTGCGTCAACATCGACAGCAGCGACGCGTCGCTCCGGTCGCAATTGATTGCGTTGACGCGCAGTGTCGCAACGTTCGAAGCCCGCGATGCTGTCCAGCGACGACAGCTTGCGCAGCTCCATGCAGACGTTACAGCAGCCGAGCACCACAGCCGCTCGATGGAGAATGACGCGTTAGAGATGGAGCGGACGCTGCAGCATCGGATCGTGTATTTAGAAAGCTGGAAGCGCGGCGCCGACGCGTGGATTGAGAGGATGACGCTGACGCTCGAGCAGAGCGTTTGGAAGTTGTTTGCCGACCGCCACGTGACTGCGATAACGCAGTTGCTGCAGGAGCAGAGTGCACTGAGCGAAGCGTTTGCAACGCTCCATGCACAGTGGCTTGCTGTGATGGACGCGCCGTCGCTTGTGACGAAATTGCAGCACGAGAACGCGCTGTTGGAGGCCGAGAAGCGCGTCCGCGACGCACCGATGTCGTCTGTACACACGTCAATAGAGCCAGCACTACAGCGCCGCATCAACGAGCTCGAGCAAGAGCTCGAAGCACAGACGCAGCGTGTGCGCGACGTCGAACAACTGCACGCAGCGCAGCTGCTGGGCACGAATCGATCAGCGCCAACAGACGCAAAGGAGAGCGACGTCGTGCAAGCGAATGCGCTGCTGACCGAACGGATCAGCGAAGTCGAACAGCTGTATGCGAGCCTCGCGCGCGAGTGTGAGCGGTACAAGGACATTGCAGCGCTCGCTGCACGGCAGGCGAACACGTTGGCGACACGCGCGACGCAGGACGACGCGACGCGGCGCGTTGGCGCAACCGACACAAGCGACGCCGACCGCCGTGCGTCGATGGCCGCGACAGACGACCACGCAGTCGTCGGCCGGCTCCAGCAGCAATTGCTCCAGCTCCAACGGAGTTACCAGCAGTTTGTGCTCAAGTACGATCTGTTGGTTGACGACCAGCAGCAACAGACGATCCGTGCGACGCAGCTGGAATTAGAGCTCGAACGCCGTGCGACGCTACTGGCAGACGAACGTGAACGGTCGCACCTCCAAATCACGGTCTTGGAGACGACGCTTGCGCAAGTCAGCGAGCGCGACTGGAGCGTCCGAAACGCGACGTGGGACGCATTCCGGAAACGCTTGGAGCGTTTGGATGACGCGCTCGTGCACGAACAAGCGCGACGTCGTGCGTTGGAGCACGAGATCGAGGAGAGCCGGACCGTCGGGCAGCCGTTGCGTGGACGCCATCCGCCGCGTAGTCGTACGGACGATTCGACAGATAAGCGGCGCCTCCAAGCGCAGATCGACGCACTCGAGACGCGCGAGCGCGTGCTGTTGTCGCAATTGACAAACGCAAACGCATCGACAGCGTTTATCGAGCAGGAAGCGATGCTGCAGGCCGAAGTCGCAGACCTGAAGACGCTGAATGCGGATTTGTTACAGCAGCTTCAACAGACGCAAGCGCGCGTGACCGAGTTGATTCGAACGAGTGGGACAAACGAGACAACGCGCCAGGAGCTGCTGCATGCGAACGAAAACTTGGCGATCGAGCTCCAACACGCACGCAGTCAATTGGAGCTGGTGCGTAGTGGAAGTGGCAGCAGCAGCAGGCGACAGCAGCAACAACGAGGAGCGAGGCGTACAAACAACAAGAACGACGACGACGATAGCGACAGCGACGCTGATGGATCGAATCAGACTCAGCCAATTGCTGATCATACGCATGCACCATTGCTGCACAAGAAAGTCGGGATGTACGAACAGGATCAAGCGGCGCTTCAACAAGCTGCCCAAGCGACGATCGCCAGTCTCAAGCTGCTCGTGAGTGAAAAGAATGCGCTGCTGCAACAATACGAACACAAATTAACGAGCGTGCGGTTGGAATTTCAACAATTGAAAGCTGCTGAACGGACAGAGACGACTGCAGTCCACAAGAAGCTGTTTGACGACAACCAGCGCATGATCGCGCAGCTCCAGGACGCAATGGCGACGATCCAGACGCTCGAACGCACGGGGACCGACAAACGCGCACTCGCTGCAGCTGCGGAACGTCACGACGATGCACTGAACGCATGGCACGCGACGCAAAAGTCGCTCGAAGCGACGAAACAGCGCGTGCGGGAGCTGGAAGTAGCGTTGGAGGTCGTGACGAACGAGCGCGACGTTGCAGAAGCGCGTGCCGGTGAAGCGCTCGAAGAGATCGTACTGACAAAAGACGCGCTTGCGCAGCAATTGCTCGTCGTCGAAACGTTGGAAGCGCAACTTGGGACCTCCAAACGGTCGCTCGCATTAAAAGCAACCAAGATGGCGCAGCTCCGCGATGCGCTCATTCAGCTCAAGGACGAGTTTCTACAGGCCGAGGATCGCCATGCGATCGACGTTGCGAAAGCAGAAGCCGCTGCTGCGACTGCTGCTGCGCAAGTCGCGCACGTGAATCGTAAAAAAGCGACGACAACGCGTTCCGCGAGGATGGAGACAGAGAAAGAGGAAAAAGAGGAGTGGGAAGGGAATGACGACGAGAAGCAGCGCCTCGAGCAGCAAGTTACGTTGTTGCAGGAGAAATTGGCGCTTGCGACACGCGCTGCTGCTGCTGCGAACAAACGACTCGACGCGTCGTCGGCATCAAGTGACAGGAGCAAGCGCCTGCGACCTGTTAAGACGATACGGAAGCGCACCGACAACCGCAACAACGAGGACGACAGCAAAGGAGAAGACGATGATGCCAATGACGCCAATGCGACTGCGTTGCTGTTGCGTGCAGAAGTCGCGCGTCTCGAGCGTGTGATCCATGACCGCGTCGGGAGTGAAGCACGGGTCGTCGATCGGTTCGAGAAGCAAGTGCGCGTGTTGGAAGCGCAGAACGTCGCACTTCGGGAAGCGACGGTCCCGAAAGCGACAAATGCAGTCGACGCTGCTGCTGTTGGTGGTGCAGGAGAAAGCGGCCGTCGCTTATCACAACCACCAGTAGCCACAACAGCAGCCTCCACAACGACGAATCCATCGCTCAAGCACTGGGAAGCGGCGAAGAAGCTCCAGCGGCGCAACGAAGTGCTCACTTTGAAACTCCAGGACGCCCAGTCGGTTGTTCAAACACACGCGAGTGACGTGTCGCAGCTTCGGGAGCAGCTCCGTGTGGCGCTAGAGGACGTTGCGCAGTGCAAACGGCTGCATCATCACCAGACGCCACGTGGCGGCCACGCCGCTTCTTCTTCGACAATAGTCGCACTGCAAGCACAAGTGGCGGATGTGATGCGCCAGAACGCGTTCTTGCACGAGACGCTTGTGCTCAAGCGACGCGAGTGGAGCGACGACATGACTCAACAGGCGCAAACGTACGAGCGCGACGTCTTGCGGCTCCGACAGCGACTCTCGGCGCTTGGTGCAGTGTCTATCGACCCACACGACCGCCTCCAACACGAAGAGCAGCAAGCGCTCGTCGCGATGCACGTACAGGACGAACTCGTGGCGATGAGTACTGCACTGCGTGCGAAAGACGACGCGCTCATCCAGAAAGACACGCAGTTATTGGCGCTCGAGTTGGAAATCGAGAGTCTGCGGTTGGAGGTGAAGCGACTGCAGCGGCAACCACCACAAAGTGACGCTGGCACTAGTAGTCGTAGTAGTAGTGGTGCACAGCAGCAACAGCGACTATCGTCTGTCCATCAACAAACCGAACGGCAGGAGCTCGAAGTGGTGATTGCAAATATGAAGAAAGTGATCGAACGGCTACGGAGTGAGAACGAGCGACTTGTAAAAGCCGCAGCTTCCACATCAACCGACCTGAAGCAATTCCAGCAGCTCAAGCGGCTTGTGCGCGATCATCGAGATGCACGCGCGCAGCTCGAGCGCGACAACGAGGACTTGCGTGGTACAAACACGGCGCTGCGGAACGACAAACTTCGATTGCAGCACCGACTGCGCGTCGCCACGTCGACTGCTGGCGCTGGCACAACTATTGGCAATAGTGAGAGGGATAGTGCAAGCAGCAGCGCAATGCGGCTGCAGAACATGCAACTGCAACTGCAGCGCAAGAACGAGCGCTTGGCGCAGCTCGAGACGACGTGCGACGCCCTCGAGCGCACGGCGGAACGACGCGAAGCGTTTATTCAGGAGCTGCAGACGCAGCTACGCGAACAGACGACGGAGAGAAGGCACAGTCGTAGGATTGAGGATGAAGATGCGAGTGACAGCGACAACAACGATGACAATGTGCACGACCTGGAGCATCACGTCGCAGCGCTCGAGGATGAGAACGCGCGCTTGCAGCGCGAACTCGCAGCGTTTGACGAAGACTTTTTCGACGAAATTGAAGAACTCAAGTACCAATTCGCCACTGCTGTGCGCGAGAAACAGCGCCTCGAGCAGCGACTGCAGGCACTTGGGTCGTGACGGGAGTGGACGTGTGGATGTTTAGGATGCAGTTGTACAAAAGCGAGCAAAAACACAACGTGAATGTGCATTCAGTAGGCTACGAAACAGTGTCTGACTGTTCAATTGTGTCTCTCTCGTGCCTATCATCATCAGTCCATCAACACCATAGCTGCTAATCTCTCTCCATACATTCGTACACGCGCATGCAACCAATGTGACGTCCTTGCTAATAGTCGTCGCCCTTGGACAGGATCTCCTTCCCCGTCGGTCGCAAAATCAGCGTGTGCTCGTACTGCGCTGTGTAGCTGCCCTTGACATCGACGAGTGGCGGGTACTCGGTCACGATCCCCGTCTCGACGAGGTTCTTGAGCGCCACGAGGTACTTCTCCTGCTTCGCACCCTTCGGGTTGATGAACGTCGACCCGCCGTCTTCGCGCTCGAGCCAGCGGCGGCAGAACGGCAGCGTCCCGAACGTCCGCGTGATGTGCGTCAGCAGCTTCTTCGCGCGCGGCAGCCGCAGTGGCACGTGCGGTGCGTCAAACGCTTTCGCGTAGTGCGAACACTCACCGTCCTCGACGACGTGGCCGCGACCGGTTGTCCCGAAC
>JAADXH010000585.1:0-19863 GCA_023337595.1 Globisporangium camurandrum
TGCGGCATCTGGAGCGTCGAAGACGACCTCGAGATCGATCTCATGCCGCTCGCGCTGCACCGTGAGAACAACTCGGCAGCAACGCAATCACAGCAGTCGCTGCTGGACGCACAGGACATGTACATTCTCGAGACGTTGCTGTTCAACGACGACGACAAAGTGGACAGCAGCTTAACCACACCAACCATCAAGATCGAGAAACAGGACGACGAAGCGAAAGGCTGGCACGTGAACTTGTAGGTGGAAGCATTGCACGGCCGACTTATACAGCACACATGTCGATAGTCACACCAAAAGACATTACGATAGACATTACGATAGACAATATGATAGACAATGCGATAGACAACGCGATGGACACGTGAACCACCCAGTACAGTATACAGAGAGGGTCGTTGATATAGAAGAGACAAATGTAAATAGACCATTACAGTTAGCTACGCAAACATACTATACACATGCACTTGCATTGATTGGATCCCTTCCGTCAGTCGCTCTGGTAGGTGATACATGCGATCGCGTTCAATTGCTCGCACATGTACGCGTATGTGCTTCTGCTTGAGCTTCCTTGTCGCTCAACAGCAATGATGACATCAATGATGATGAGGTGGCGTGCGAACTAGCGACATGGTAGGAAGCAAGGTAGCTCACGCATTCGCATACATGCAATTGCTGACGCCACTGTTGGTTGAGGGTCCCATCCATTGAGGTGTGCATGTCGCACACCTGTACGCTCGCAACGCGACGTCGACGATGCATGGCGATACACACACACGCTTGCTGTTCTCGCAGCCACCCAATACAATGTGATGAGTCCGCAGTGACGTTTGGTCGCCTTGATGTGGATCCAAAACTGGCTGTGTTTGTTGAAGTGAAGTGAAGCTGTATCTCTGCTTGCCTTATATTATTATATACATTTTATGCTAAACCAATTTAGCGCATTCAATAATTCACATCTGCCACGTAACAATCAAATCGACAGATCGACAACGATCGCAATCTTGAGCAACGATGCGGAGCGCTAGTGTCCTGGCAGCAGCAGTGACCGCCGTGTGCGCGACGTTCACGACGTCACTACCTCAGCAACACCCCTGTCGTCTCTGAGCGCGCTCTACGGCCTCTCACCAACGCTGCAGCGCACACTCGCGACTGCCTCGTCAGCACGTCCGCACAATTGCCATCGCGACTGCTCCTCGCGTCACTGCATGCGGCGCATCTGTTCACGCGGAAAATCTCATCTCTACTCGCCACTGCGCACACATGCACTTCTCTTGTTTATCTATGTGCATGTAGCTCACATGCGACGGGAGTACAAAGCGCTTTGACGTCTTGCGCATCAACGACAATTACTGCGACTGCGTCGACGGCAGCGGCGAACCCGGAACGTCAGCGTGTTCGCGCACACCTGCTGATACACTGACCGACTCAGTGGTGCGATTTCAACATGCAAATATCAAAACAAAGAGTATGTGGCATCTCACAGCATCCCCTCGAATATATCACTATCGCTTATTGCCAACAGCTTCGTACCACTGCTGCGATGGCTCAGACGAGTACGCGAGCACTGTTGTGTATGTACCGACGTGCACTGCACAGATACGAACGTTCCAAACCGGGAAAGCCGGAGTGATTACAGCAACAGAAGCCAGTGAAGACGATCGCAAAGCGCTGGTTGCAGCGAAAACGAGACGAAGCTGCTGGTGCTGCTGCTGTGGACGACAATGAGGAGGATACACCCGGTGTGGGCGACATTTCGACACCTTTAACTCTCGAAAATGTCGACAATGACGACGAAACGCGGCCATCGATTGCATTGTTTGCAGAGTTGCGTGCCATGAACGACCACAAGCGGTCAGAAGCAGTCGATGCACGTGCGAGACTTGCAGTTACGACATCCACACTTACACAAGACGAGAGTGCGTTGCAAACACTCAAAGCAAGCTTGCGAACACGTATGGCCCTGATCGAGTGTTGTATGCTATGCGCAATGTGTGTTACGAGACGCAATCTAGTGAGTATTTGTACTCGATCTGTGTGTTTAAGGAAGCGAAACAAAGCTGGACGCGCTTGGGATCGACAGTAACACCACGAGCGTAAAGGAGCGTGCGTTTACAGGTGGCAACAAGTGCTAGAACGGCCCGGAGCGGTCGATGGCCGTGACGCTCGAGTGTGGCGCGGCGCCAGCTGAGTTGGTTGCCAGCGACGAGCCTGCGACGTGCGTGTACACTGCGCGGTTGCGGACACCAGCAGCGTGTGATTCGCACAAGCGCAACCGCGTGCTGTCACCGACGAGTGGTGACGACCGCATTGCGCCGCATTTTGTGGAAGTTGAAGGCGATGCGACGTTGTGAGCGTCGTGGTATGAGAGAGGGGGGAGGGGGGTGTAAGAGGGTGTAAGAGGGGGAGTATACGGCATGGCGACATATCACGACGCAAAGGCAAGAAATAGCTGTGGTTAGACGCATTAGCATTGTGATGGGTATTGGAGATATGGCAATGGCAATGGCACGCTCGACACTTCAAGTGGAAAATGCAAGAGCAGACAGTCAAGCGTACATAGCATCACGGCGCAATAGGCAATCCAGACGATTCGTCGATGGAGCAAGAAAATGAAGTCCCTTGTTCGATGATACAGTACACGCAAGCGGCTTGTGTAAGCAGCATGACGATATCATCACAGTTCGGACCAAAAGTAGCAGGATTAAAAGGTCGCGTGGCTGCCAGCGAGCGGCGCCACACACGACGTACGTAGGCGGGCCCCAACGACCTTGGTTTACTGAACGGTGAACGCAGCGCCGACTAGGAGGTCGTTTTTCATTTAGCGAAGCACGAAGGTTCGAGGTCCAAAAGGTCCGAATCGGTACCCGCTTTGCATTCAGAATGTCTGCGATGTTTCCTTTCGTCGCCATCACTCTTGCTCATGTGCTCGTCCCTCTCCTCCACAACTAGCCATTCGTCAATCCGCCACCTTGCGAGCACGTCGACATCGCAAGCGCATCTATCTCCACACAAACACACAAACACGATCGCATCATGGTCGCCACCGATATGACAGCCACAAACGCAGCGCTTCCTGTCGTGGTCCGAGCTTTGCGCGAGAGCGACATCGCGACGCTCACTGAGCACTCGAACGCAAACCTACCATGTGACTTTTACGAAGCCGCGTTGTCGCGCATCGACTGGCGTGAGAAGAAGCTCCGCGTGTTTGTCGCCGAGGTCGCTGCGACTGGCGCGATCGCTGGATACGTATTAGTTGGACTCGGATACCCGAGCTACTTCCCAAAACTCGACGACGAGATTGTCAAGCAGCTGTACCTCGCTGGCATTGGAGTTCTGCCGGAGTTTGAGCGCCGTGGAGTCGGCCTCGAACTGCTGCAGTTTTTACGCCACGAAGCCGAGTCGATTGGAGTTGACGTCGTTCGCGCCGAGTGTGCAAAAGGCTGGCTCGTCGACGCGTTCTACGCCAAGATCGGACTCGAACCTGTACCGTACGCAGGTTCGCACGACGCGTACCCGGACAGTCACCAGATGCTCGAGCTGTGGCTGAGCGAGAAGAAGAGCGAAGCGTGAGTTAGAGACGTCGCAGCTAGTCAAAGGGATCGTGGCGGTAGGACGACGACTGATCAATAAATACAGGACAGCTGCGATCGTTTGCTTATCAAACACACTTGCTGCGTGCTGCTCAGTGTTGTGCTGAGACACCAATTGCCACGTCGCTGGTATCGTGACGCAACGTGCACTTGCGAAGACGAATGGCTGGTGCAGCCTGCAGCACTTGGATGTAACTGCACACGAATACATTCGGTTCACCAACATCTGCAACGTCGTCGTCGCCTTCAACGTCCCTCGTGTTTATCACTATTGTGTAATCGCCAATAAATATTGCTGACACAGCCGACGTGTCAGTATTTATTCTCCATTTGAGCATATTCGTAGCATGCAACAACATCAACATGGTCGCTCGCAAATCGAGTTGAGCCAAAAATCGAGCTGACGACAAATAGTGTGAGTGCCATAACCGCTCATCGACTCCACAACCGTTCATCTTCGAGCACACAAGCTCACTCGCGAATCGCCCCGCGACGAAGCAGCGCAGCAGCAGCAGCTTCCTCTCTCGTCTTCACGTCTCCTCTACACCAACACAACACACACGATGGAAGCACATGGGAAGCTCGTGCGGCGCAACTCGCGCGCGACGGTCGATACGCTCTTGCAAGAGGCGTTCGACCGCATGGACGTCAACAAGGACGGCAAAGTCGATGCGCTCGAGATCCAGCGCGGGTTGCGTGCGACCGGCGTCCGCCTGTCGGCCGATGAAGCAAGTGCGCTCATGCAAAAGCTCGATCCACTGAACCGCGGGCACATTACGTTTGCAGACTTTCGTGCGATCCACGACGCGTTCATCCTCCAGACGTTCCAGGCGTTCGACCCAACGAACAAAGGGTACTTGGATGATGCAGCACTCCAACAAGCGATGCAAGCACTCGGTGTGACCGTCACGCTCGAAGAAGCACACGCGATGATCCGCGAGCTCCATCCTGCCGACACACATCGCGTCCACGCAACGGATTTCAAGCACTTGTACTTGTACTTGCGTGCGACGATGCAGACGTCGAGTCTTGAACGGCTACTATGGGACCCGGACGTCCGGCAGCTCAGTAAGCACTGGTGGCAAGCAAGCGTCGAGATCGGTGAAGGCGGTTTGCGGGCACCGCTGCCACCGACGTCAACGACCGCCACGGCGACCGAAACGAAGCGCGTGACGCCGGCCCAGAAATTCATGGGCGGCGCACTCTCGGGCGTGATTGAAGCTGTGATCTTGACGCCATTGGACGTCACGAAGACGCGGTTGCAACTCGACAAGACTGGTCAGTACCGTGGGATGATCGACTGTGGCCAAAAGCTCTTTCGAGCAGAAGGACCCCGTGGGTTGTTCAAAGGGTTCACGCCCTGGACGATCCACGTCGTGACGAAGAACGGCACGCGGTTCTACTTCAATGCGATCTATCGCAAGTTATTGGCAGATTCGCATGGTCAAGTGAGTGGCGCGAAAGAGTTTGTTGCAGGGGCGTTAGCTGGTGCAACAGAGGCAGTGTTGATCGTCACGCCGTTTGAAGTGATCAAGACGCGCATGCAGAGCCAGAATATTGTGAAAGGCGAAGTCGCCAAGTACGGTGGACCCGTCCAGACGACACTCACGATCATTCGCAATGAAGGGCCACTTGCGCTCTGGAAAGGCGTTGCGCCGACGATTGGGCGACAGGGATTGAATCAAGCGTGTAGCTTTTGGTCGAACAACGCGATCAAGAAACACGTGTGGAAGATCCAGGACGGCGATGCGCTGCCTGCGTGGAAGAGCGGACTGACGGGTATGTTGGGTGCGATCCCAGGGCCGTGTATCAATTGTCCGATGGACGTCGTGAAGACGCGGTTGATGGCGCAAGAGACCGTTGCGGGCGTCGCGCCCAAGTATACGGGGATGATCCAAGCGATGCGTGTGATTGCAAAAGAAGAAGGCTTTGCAGCACTGTACAAGGGGCTAGTGCCACGGCTGACGCGCTTGTGTCCGTCGTACGGTATCCAGTGGTTGGTCATGGACCAGACGACAGCGTACTTTGCGAAAAACTAAGGAGGTTGGAGGAGAGAGAGAGACAGAGAAGCAGCGCGAGTGCTTTGATTGCTTGCAAACTGTAGTGTGGTGGACAGGTAGAGAGACAAGAGGATTAATGGATAGAGGAAGAGGCAGCGTCACTTGAATGAGAGTAGCAGCAGTACATGGCGAGTGTTGTCGGGCGTGTCGAAATGCATTTTTAGTGTTGCACGCAATAGTGAGATGCTGTACCACACCATTTACGGTTTTAAATGATCAGCAAGTGCGTTACAACCGTAGCAAATTGCAAAAAACGGGAAATGCTTAAAATCGCAGATTTAGCTTTTTCTAAAACCGTTAAATTGCAATTGTGGTCGAGCACGCGCTTGTTTGTTTTTCCCCCTCTGCTCGAGAGCCACACAAAACATCTCCAGCTCCAACAAGACATTTCGACGGACTCAAGATGGCGCTCGTCCAAACCTCCCTCCCAGCAATGAAGTACGTCGTGTGTGTATGTTGCGTGCTACCTGTCGCTTGTTGGCTGGTGTGTGCTCTCTCGCATTGTGATGCGTCTGCTACCGCAAGTCGGCGACACGCATGCCGCCGATTCGCAGTAGCAGATTCGTTCACGATGTGTGTGTTTGTGTTTGAGGATACGTAACTTGCGTGACGACATGTGTCTCACGACACACAAGCAACCGCATCGACTTACTCATACCACGCGCTCTTGTTCGCTCTCTCTTTCTGTCGCTCTCTCTCTTTTAGGGTCGCGGGCCAGCAGGTCCGTGGCATGGCCACTGAGAAGCAAAGTACGTCGCTTTCTCTGTCTCTTTCTCTCTATCGTTCTCTCGGCATGCCACTCACCCTCTCTTCCTCCTCCCTACCTCACCTATCGCTCCCACGTCAGTTCTCATGCGTATTGGCGCAACGTCGAACATTGCGAAGATCACCAAGTCGATGAAAATGGTGTCGGCCGCGAAGATGCGCGGCGCGGAGAACCGCATGAACGCCGGCCGCCCGTTTGTCGCGTGGTTGAACCAGCTCGATGGCTCGAACCGCGTGCTTGAACGCGACGGCGTCGTGCCATCGACTGAACTCGCGGAATCGAAGACGCACGCGTTCGTCGTCGTGTCGTCGGACCGCGGTCTGTGCGGCGGCATCAACTCGGGTATTGCAAAAGCCGTGCGCAAGCAATTGGCAGTGACTGACGCAACGAAGACCGAGTTGTTTGTGATCGGCGACAAGGGCCGCGCGCAGCTCCGTCGGGAGTTTGGCCCGCAGATCCGCGGGAACGTCGCCGAGACGTTTGCGACGCCACCGAACTTTACGGTTGCGTCGGCGATCGCAGAGAGCGTCGTTGCGTCTGCTGGTTTGGAAAACGCCGAGACCGAGCGCGTCCACGTCGTGTACAACAAGTTCCAGTCTGCTATTGCGTATCTCCCATCGATCCGGACGTTGGCGGTCACGGCGGACAGCGAATTGCTGCAGGCGTACGAATTGGAGCCGGACAACCGCGAGGAAGTGCTGGCCGACCTGAAAGAATTTGAATTGGCGAGTGCGATTTTCGAAGGGTTGATTGAGAACTCGACCAGTGAAGAGAGCTCGCGCATGTCGGCAATGGAAAATGCGACGACGAACGCGCAGGACTTGATCTCGAACTTGACGCTCGTGTACAACAAAGCCCGCCAGTCGCGCATTACGACCGAGTTGATTGAAATTATCTCGGGCGCTGCGTCGTTGGACGGTTAAGTGGTCTTCTCGTGCGAGTCGTTCGTTCGAGTGACAAGCCCGTGACAAGTGTGAGAGAAAGAGAGAGAGAAGAGACTGAGAGAGAGAGAGGGTTTGCTGATTTGAAGCAACTTGCGCGTGTCGTGTGCGTTTGTTTGTTGTTCGTCGTGTCGATCGCAGACGACGGGTTGTGCAAGCGATTGCGAGCAACAATAATACAAGCAAGCAGGACGCAATGACGACATTGACAGTATCATGGTTGTTTCATTGTAGGGTTCTTAATTTGCTGTGCTGTTTTGTAGTTGATTTTGCGACAGTACAGTATATTGTTCGCTACTGTATTGTTGTGTGTTATTGTTGCTGCTGTTACAACGATGTAGCTGATGCTGATGCCGTTGTTGTTGCTTTTCTGTTGTTGCTTTTCTGTTGTTGCTGTTGTTGTTGCTGTTGTAGCACGACCATAGCAACTGTCACACGAGCATATTTATTGTCCGTCATGATGGTGCTTGTGTGGCTTGTGCTTTGCTCGACTTTGCACAAATTTGGTCTCGGTTGTGTGGCGCACGTCCACATATGTGGTGTGTCTTACACAAAAATGGGGCCACAACAAACAATATACATATATATTTTTAACTATTTTGCTCAGAATGCGGCAAACCAACTACATACATTTCGGGTGGATCACAAAAAGTACACTATGTAGATGTTGACCGAAAATTACTCCAATTTCGTAAAGGCCTCATGGAAAATGAATGTCGCACGAAAGTCGCTCCAAATACCCATTACCTAATGTTACTAACGCCCGTGGGACACTGTAACGAACAGTGAAAAGATGTATCCAAAAATGCATTATGCCACACATCAACGCTAGCCATGAACTGCTAGCACGAGTAATTGGTGTCGCGTGTTGATTTTGATCGCACGCATTTCATTAATTGGATTTTTGTATACGAATACTGTATACTTTTTGCAAATTGATACGGACAACACTTTACTTATGTACCACTACAATACTGTCATCTTATATTTCACTAAATCGCTCACTCTCTTGCCCATTCTTACAGATGCAAATTAGCGTTACAACAACACTTACAGATACGTAGTTTGCAACTAAAAGCTCTTACTTTTGTTGATTAATTGATTCCTTTCATGATTGTCGTGACTAGCTCACACCAGGCAATATTTTAAGTCGAGCGACTCCACTTACATTAAAATAGTCATTCATTATGGCATCTCAATTTCACTAATAATACTGGCTAATCCAAAGCAATACTTGTTGTCGTCGCTCCTAATCTAAATAAAACTACTCTATACATATATTTAGCATAAAACATACATCACTTGCCATTGTCGGGTAAAATCCACTGCAGTTAAAATAAATGAAGCTATCTTTTTAGCTGTACAAACAAACTAAAACTATTCACAGGTATCAAAACAACTGACCAAGCCTTGATTTCTGCCATTCCGAACATAGATCCAACAATCATCCAAAGCGACAGAAATCAACGGATCCGACACCTGATTAGCTTATCACACAGTGTTTGTGATTCCTATAAGTACCACACAACAAGCAGCATCTTGCAAGTAATGTTGATGGGTACCACATCTCAGATAGCGTATATCCAATAGCGCATACCCGAAGCAGTTTTCAAGCTATGTTCGTGTGTATGAACGCCATAACATAAAAACTTGCATTGAATATGGTTGCACTGACAAACACATTTGGTTGAATAGAATAGATAACCGTTAAAATCTGACAGGTAGTACATATTTTTCTTGCTGTACGACTTGTACAACTAATATACACTGTCACTAGATTGATACAACCACGTCTAATTTTGTTTGAACACAGAAAAACAGGTAGCTAGTGAATTTCAAAGGTCTAGAAATAATACAGAGTTCAATCGCTCAGTGTTTCAATGGGCTAACGCACTTTTATCTTGCGAGTTTTGTATATGCGTGTAATTCAGATTGGCAGAGCGTCTGGTATTGTAACGTCGTCATGGCCATTTTCTGTCAACCATATTATTGAGCAAAAGTTGAATATGAACCGGCATTCTATTAGCGTTATGTAAGCACATAGCTAGCATTTACGATGATGTGCACATTTAATATGTCTGAAGAAGTACAATATGTTAATATCGAGCTAAAATTGAACCTGAACAATCTTTGTTTGAGAATCATATAAACACATTGTAAGATTATGGCATGTGTACATCGAAACTGTATGCAAAATTGATTAATTGTGTAAGCACAATGCTCTCAATGGTTGATTTTACTGCACCAATCGCATAGCTTGTATGTATGGCTGACGCGTTATATATGTTGTGTAGGGAATGTAGCAATAGCTAAACAATAGACGCGAACGCGGAGGAGTGTTTGCCAGCAAGAAGAATGCCGTATATGCTAAATGAACGATCAGATATTCTACTCATTGTACGCTATTTGTAATGGGCTGGGTATTACATTTGTGATTTTAGGAGTCTATATATATAGGAAGATTCCTATAGATTAGTTCAGGATTTGTTTTAGTGACGCCTGCGTGTCACTTGCACACTTGTGTGTGCATTTCGACTTCATTTTGATTATCTGTGGCTTTTGAAAATTATGTCTATCAACACCCGACAGGTCATGAGCTTTATAGTAGGGGCTTGAATATCTTTGTTAGAGACGAGGACTGAGCTATTCAACACAAATGTTCAGAGCAAATTTTCCCTTCTTCTCGTCTCTACTTCAGTGACTGTTATGACGTGCAAGTACGTGTCGTCTGTCCACGCTCTCTCACCTGCACCGTGTACGTCGGTAACGGTCCACACGTAATTCTAATGCTGTTTCGAAGAAGCTCGCGAACTTTATGTTTGTAGGTATTCAAGTAAGATACACGCTCGACACTACGACAGCAACAGCGACGACAATTTAGCAGCTAGTCACAACGTCTTGTCCATTCGCTCAAATTGAAACATGCATATATTGTGGAAACTTGTGACCACAACGCAGAAACTATAAACAAAATCGTACATGCGTACATAAAAAACATATGAGATCCATGGTCGTGACAAGCAACGTCAATCTTGAAACACAGTTTCGGTACAGCACTATTTATCGTAGAGCTACAACTATACAAGCTCCGTAAAATGCACTCGTCGCACAAGGTTGAGAATATAGCGGGACTATCGTCATTTCGATCAGTTTTTTTGCTCGTGTAGATGAATGCACACACGTGTTTGATATATTAACATACGCTGAATATATGTTAGAAGGAGACCAAAATAAACTAGGACTACATTTAATTCTTAGTTTGATAAGCACACTGTTTTGGCACGATTTCTCATTTGTGAACATGAAAACGATGAACCAATAGTGCCCACATCTTGATGATCAGCAATTGTTGGTTCATAGCACTAGTTCGCAACCATAAATCACAACCTGCGCGTATGTCATGCGCTGAGCTAATCGGTGGGAAAACGCCAACAGATGAGTGCTGTGCACAAATGAAATGGATGCTATCATTTTAGACACCGCAAAAGCGGTAAAGTTGCAAGCAAAGCGTGTTGATGTGAGAAATCGCACTCTTGACTATATATTTGTGTGGAGAGAACATGTGAATTGGTCATCTGTGTGATGTCCAAAAGTTACAAATGACGTTCTGAAAATTAGTTAACATGAATGCACAAGTCGACCATTAGACAACCAGACAGACATAAATGACAGAAAGTTCGCAACACGAACGACAGATCTAACTAGATTTTTAACACACGAACTTCATTAACTGTACTGCAGTTAATGCCGCATCATACGCATCGTTTTAAAGCAGCTTGCAATGACTCAAGCAGTGCTTTTGAAAACATAATCAGCGCATATACAAAACTACGCAGTGTGTGATATGACGCAAACAGGGCCAGCAATTGCAAAAACCGCATCGTGCATTATCATTTTTGATAGCAAAATTTGACTAAGTTGACACTCAGGATTAAGGAACGCTCTGTCCTACACAATCGCTTGAGTGGACCACAGATATTTTACAATGCATTGCTCATTTCCACTTCAATCATTCAATATGATATGCATCAGCAAAGTCAGCACTGTCTCTCCATAACACTACGACGCCGTCATCTCCGACGACATCAAATTTTATGCAGTGTCTCGCAATAGTCCTGACGAACCCTAGTATTTCGCGTGGCGCACCAGAGTTGGAATTCTGCGTTCAACAATGACCAGCCCCATATGTGACAAGCAGTTGCTATCTAATGGAATGCTGTGGTGCTGTCATAACATGGCCCATTGTGTTAAGGATAGCAGTTAGACAGACAACCATTTTGAAAATGCATATGATCATATTATTTGATTTGTTGCAATGGTAATGACATGGTGTATGAGTAACCGACAATAATCTAAATACCCCCCTTTGCCAGCACGGCGTTTCGGCATGCTGTCTACCGCGATTAAAATTGATAGCTTCCTCAACTAGATGTTTGAGTACGTATAGCTCAGTTCTCGCTATTCGTGATATTAAAAAATCAAACTAGCTCTGGTCTAGGCTATTTTATAGCTATTGTTCTACTAGCGAGTTTCAGCATGTACAATTTTTCTACTTTATTTTCTAAACATAAAACCATGCTCATTTACTAGTTGGTGCGTGCAACATCGCAAAAGTAATGCAAATGAAGACATGTGTTTGTGGACATCGCTTCCAACCAAATTTATGGCAACTAAGTTGCTTTATTAATGATAGTGGTTGTGAACGAGTGGTGCGCGTCGATGCAGTATTTGCGGGTTTAGGAATCTGCTAGACTCGGGTAATAGAAGCGATTAGTTCGACAGACCTGTCGGAGTCATGTTCTTTGTGAGCAATGTTTGTGATTATTTGGTGACATGTAGGTAATGTATGATACATTGTATATTCGACAAATATTTTACGTGCTACACTAAACGAACGCCAGCAAAGGTCGATAATTGCACAGGTTTATTGCTCGCGTCATTCAAAAGACATCACATATTTCCCCCACAAATACAGATAATTTTTAGATATAAAAATCATTGATGTAGAACAATCACAACTATAAAATCGAGGTTGTGGGATAGAATCGACTATGCACATATATAACGAACATACCATAAAAAACTTAATCTGCTTGTCCGAAACAATGTTGAACACGAATACAGACTGAAGTCAAGTAATATGTTCTAGGTTGTGTCTAAATCAATTTTTGACTTGTATACTTCATGATATAACCAAACCAATGCATATATAAGGTCTATATATTGTCTTAGCTACTAAAATTCCAAGAATCCTGGAGTATCGCTTTTAAACGTTAAATTAGGTATTTTGTATTCTGTTTGGATGTGGAGGATTGACACAACTAATTTGGTATTTATGAAATTCTCTAACGTACTGTTTACAAAACATAATATTATAAATTGTTACTAATGGCACTTCGCTTCAAGTTGTATCGTGTTTGTTGCGTAATATTTCGGATATCTGATATAAAATGCATTTGCTACTGTCGGACATCAGACGAGCATCAGTTTAAACTTATATTCCGCCCGTACTGCGGATGCCATCATCCTCTCCCCGAGATTTCTCATCATGATTTTCTCGAGTTTGAACACGGCAATATCAACCAAGTGTGCTTAGACGGCTAGGATCCCCCACTCGCGAATTTCGAGCGCCTGAAGGGTATGCAACCCATGTCTAAACGCAAAAAATCTTTGCGGCGCAATCTTTGCGCATTTAGAAATTGTCCGTCAGTCCAGATGTGTTTCCAGACAAGATTTCACCCCATCTGTCGGCATATCGTAAAGTGTGGCATTAAAGCTACCTCGCGCCAGGCTCAAATTACTGCTAAACTTATTAGTTACCGCTACCGAAAGATCAAGTCGATGCAATTGACTCGCTTTTCGAAGGATGCCTCGCTGTGAGTCATGTCATCAAATTAAATTCACCCCATTCCAGCCACTTTTTCGGTGTAGAGGAAACGACCCGTTGGTAGCGCATTGTCCATGCCTTTGCCAAGCTAAATGTTTCAACCATCTCGGCACAAACACCCATCCCGCGCAAAGACATGGAGATCTACGAAAGGCTTGCAATAGTATATTCAGTGCTGTCGATCTCACTGATTGCTTATTCAATATTCTCATGCGAGATTCGATATTTTGCGTACGGCCGTCAGCAGTGCCGGAGGAATACATTGGGAATGGCTCGTCATGTCGCAGGACTGGAAGAACACGCCTCCACCGATTAATCACATAGCGTCGCACGTACTTCGGCCGTTGCGAGACTTCGAAACATCACAATTTGATGACTTCTTTGAGCACAGTCGATCATCTCAAAGGCTGAATGACACTGAGACGTGAAACATTTGGGCAGGAAGAACACGACTCCGACGTCACGTACTCGATATCCATGTGCTCTGGAGATATGTCTGCGCAAAAGTTGTTCGTGCTGATCTAGAGAAGATTTCGTCCATCTGTGCTTGGCCGGCACCGCGCGAAAAATATTACTCCGTCATCAGCTTGGTTGGTGATTCATCTTCAATATTACGCAAAGGCTTTTGCGCACATCCATTCTCTCTAGCAAATGTTACTGGCTTGGCACAAAGAGCACCAAGAGGCGTTCGCCGCGGTAAAATTGAGTCTATCGATCGCGTCAGTATTAATGATTGCTGACCACACGAAATAGTTTCTCGCTGTGTGTGAGCGAGCGACTTTGCGATTGGGTGTGCGCTCATGCAGTACGACGACGCGGGTGTTGAAGGTGTTGTATGTTCCCAATCTCGGCAGCTCAGACTTGCCGGTCGGAACTATCCAGAGCATGAAAAAGAACTCTTGGCAATGCTGTATGTGCTCGTCAATTTACGCGTCTACTTGTTCGCTCTCGGCGCGAGTGCTTGTAATATACACCGACCATGCGTCATTACGCACAGCAACAACGGTTTTGCACGTCAGCCAACTGATGTTGGATATCCTTCTTATTGGAGTAGTTCTACGTCGTGCTGTACAAGAAAAGCTCGACGAACATTGTTGGGAATCTCTGTCAAGAAGCCCAGATTGCGATCCGCGCCCAGATCTCGCTACGCCGTAGTTAATGGCTTGCTAGTGTTTCAAATCAACGATCATGGAGCTTCACGCGTGGTCGTTGCAAACGACGACGATCTGCGCGTACTGCACGAGTTTTACGACAGCGCCACGGCCGGTCTTCTCAGCCGCTAAAAGATGTATCTCATGCTCTCTTGTTACAGATGTACTTCTGTTAAAATGGAATATATAATTAGCTTCCTCCGAATACGAAGTGATGTACCTGTACTCTCTTCATCGATGATCGTTTCAACAAGATGCTGCATCTTGTTGCTGTTTCATTGTCTGTCACGGCCGACGATCTGCAGCACTGTTTATGAACTTGGTGTTCCGACGCCACGTCATTCTCGACTCGATCGTGCCCAATTAGACCTGCGCTTTACAGACGCGTACTAGTCGCTGCTGCCTAAACTGCTTCGCACTCGTTTGCTGATGTCGGCAGCTGCCCACCCAGAGACCGATGAGAAGACAGAACACGTAAAATCCGTTAATCTGCCTTCATAAAAATATTCTGCGCACCTTCGCGGCGTTGTTCACGTCGTAGTCGGAGTTTGTCCCGATAGCGGAATTCGCGATCAACAAAGCGGTGCATGTGTCCGCCGTGCTGACGCCCTTTTACTTGAACAACACATGACATCCGCGCGTTCCTACCGTACTCGTTCTTTTCAGTGACTCGAACTGGAAAGTGATGGCCCAGCGGTTGATATGCCATCGTGTGGTAAATAGCTATAGCCATGGAGAACAAATATGTCATAAACGACTTGCTGTGGGAAAGCGAGACGAAAACAATCAGCTATTTGTTCGCAACCGTCAAGGGTGTCGATTCAGAATTAGAATTTTGCCGTAGTGACGCGACAAGTTGCGCGACGGACTTGCTCACGCGCAGCGGTAGTTGCGTCAACTTCCGACGCAGCAACCGCGAATAATAACTGGCGTCGCTCGATTCGGACGCTATTGTCCAGCATAGGCAGTCTTTCGAGCGATCGGCTGCGCGGACTTCGCAGCCGACTTCTTCTTTGACGCAGTCGCCGGCTCCTGTGCTTGAGCCGTCGTCGTCACTTGGTCGCAGTCGTCGTTGCGGATGTCGACGCCGTTGCCGTCACAGTTGCTGTCATAGGTTTTTGCGCTGCAGCCGAACAAAACTCAGCTGTACCGGTCAGAAGACAATCTGAGTTCTCCGGCGCAGGCGCCTGTGGCTTCAACACGTCATCATCCGTCATGTCTGTGGCAGTCGCAGCCGAGCTTGTTAGCTGCACGCTCGTCGTCTCCACTATCGTCACGCTCGTTGTCTTCCTCCTTAGTCAAGCGCGATCGCCAGTGTTGGCTATATCAATGTCCTGCGTGAGATAGGTGTCGCGGTCGTCTTTGGAACGGAACATAACAGATCTTGTACGGTTTTAAGAACGCAAGCACGCGTAGGCTCGTCCACGTGAGGTTGTAGGTGGTAACGCGGTCATGGTAGCGCCGACGCCATCCAAATCTTGCGGCTGTCATGATCGTACCGCGAAAGATGCAGTGCACGAGTTAGTAGTGGTTCAATGTCCTCCGACCGCAGCAACTCGGCGATTATCGCAATCCACGTCTCGGAATTCGGACGCGGAAAGTCGTAGTGCGATTAGCTCCGGCACAACTCATGGTAGTGCACGTAGCATTCCAGTCGCTCCGGCACTACACCGATGTAAACCATACTCTATAGTGTCGGAAAGAGATCAGTAAACGAGGTACGAGCCATCGTCGCGTCTTTTACCCGAAACGAGTCGCAAGAGTGATCGCGCAGATGTGGCACACAGTGCTCCTCCTGCCGTCGCTTGTACTCCCGTAGATACACGTTCACAAAACAGTCCCGCGGCAATGTCGTTTGTTACGTCAACTACTGCGAGTTTCGCAGCAATGACTTTTTGTGCAATCGGCCGGTTACTGTTGTCTCTTGGCGTCGTCGCGAAATATGTTGCTGTCACGCCTCTGCGTGCCGAGTAGCCGTCGTTGCCGAGAATGCTCAGCATGTATTTTCATTGTCGTTTAGCATCTTTTCTCTTTGCGACACGTGGTTGCAATCTCGATTGGGAAATAGTGTGACGGGGTTACTGTACTTGATATGCTTCTAGCAAATTGCATATTTTGCTTCGCAATATCTGGCTCCTACTTCAAGTACTAGTGGGTGGCATCATGTTTAGGAGGGTTGCAGCATGCTAATTTATCCCTTAATTTTAGCTCTCTAGCCGGTTAGCTGTCGATCTTCGTGTAAATCAATATATAGTATCTGAGTTGAATCTACCCGCTTTCATACAAGTCTTACTTGCACGTTACTTCTGCACGCTTTCTCACAGTGCACAGTGTAAGCGATGACACGGAGCTGTCCGCCCCGCAACACACGGCAGCACGGTTGTTTGACAGTTCAGTGATATTGGTACAATAGATAAACGTAGTTGTGTTGAACAAGTAGATACAGGTCAACGCGCAAATGATCAAATACGTGGACAGTGGTTGGTGCAAGCGACCTAAGGATGTGCCCGCTCTTGGAGCTCAAAGCAAAAGCGCAACAGCGTTGTTTGATAAGATAAGTGGTGCACTAGCTGAGGTGGTGTAGGAAGGACTGCAATAATCTATTGCCAATACCTATCGTAGTTTTTTCCGGTCTTGAATTTAGAACCTGAAGTATGAGAAACTCGCGATTTACTGTTGATGAAGACACTACCGGTACAGGATACTACCAGTATGTACCGATATCTTGGCTGATATTTTTGGACTCATATCCTTGCCAATGTAAAGGACGTACAAGTCGCCGCTTGCTTTAAACGACATCATGCACATGCCATGCACGCGTCAATTTGCTCTATGGAGACGCTCTCACACAACCACCTTGTGGTGTATGTTTAGGTGTAGTTGTCTATACTAGCGAGTCAAGCACAGTTGATGGTACCGTTGTGTATATGTCTGTAGATTAGCTGTTTAGGTTACGCTGCTGCATTAACATGACATACTATCGTCAATGCGTGAGATCAAGTGCCACGTTTTTCGATGCAGCGACGCTGAAGATGGTCAGGTTCGACAATACGCGGGACGATTGATCGCTCGTAATCTGGACAGATCGATAGAGTCGGTGCACACAACACCACAAATCCCATTCGCTGCTTGACAGTCTCGTTGTCAAGTGCCAATTTGAGCCACGAGAGGGTGTGAGTGTTGTGCACGTGCGTGGCGCGTGTGGGTTCAGAACTTGTCGTTGGTGCAACTGAGCGCTGCGAATTGTCTGGCTTGTGTGTCCTCTGTTTTAGAGACTTGAGCAAAGGGTGGACTACTGTATCAGTATTGCAAGTGACTGTCAAACCTTTAGTCATATTTTTTTAAACAATAACACTGTCACAAACGTCATCGTCCTGTAAAGCGACGCGGACAGGACGCCATATTTGGCATTCGGACATAACCATCGCGTTAGGAGCACTACTGCGGCCGAATGACGATGAGCTGCATGCACGACCTCGCGCGCCTGCCGCCATCGAGTCCCGAGAAGCACGGCGACGACGACGCACACATGCTCGACAAAGCGCTCGCAAGCACACTCGACGACACGGACCACGAGCAGGAGCAGCAAGAAAGGCAGCAACAACAACACACACACCAGCACGAAAACACACCCACACGTACGCCAACTACTACCCACAAGCATATTACTGCGACTCCAAGTGCGCCGCGGTGGGAACCAACGCCCTTTGAGCTCGAATCGCTTGCAATGGATGCATTCGACGTCATCGGCGTCCTCGGCGTCGGCACGTACGGAGTCGTGAAGCTCGCGCGGCACATTGCATCTGGCGCGAGCGTCGCACTGAAAGTCTTGTCAAAAGAGTACATCGTCTCGATGCGACAGGAGAAACACATCTTGCGCGAACGCGCAGTCCACGCACAGCTCGACCATGCGTTCATTGCGCGCTTGTACGGCACGTTCCAAGACGACGACTGTCTGTATTTAGTGATTGAGTACCTCCCAGGTGGCGAGCTCTGGAGTCTCGTCTACTCGGACTTTGACAACAACGATGACGACAACGGCAGTGATACATGCAGCGACAGTAACGAGCTGCGCGTTGTTCCAGACGGTGCGATCGCAGCAGCAGCTACTGCAGTCGCTGAGGCACCAGCAGCGACTGGCAAAGACACGGAAGCGCGTCGCGGGTCCACGACCGAGTCGCTTGCATCGCTTGAACGAAGCAACACGACAATGGACGACGACGACGCATCGTGTCGTCCAGAGCACCATTGCGACAAAAGCGACAGCTCGGAGCCACAGTGTCGCGTCCTCGTCCAATCGCCATCAGGAGGCAGTCGCCGGCGGTCGTCAGCATTCAGTGCGTCGACGCCGACGATGCGATTGGATGCGAAGAGCCGCGGGCTGTTGCGCAATGCACACGGCGGGTTGCGTCAGGACTTTGCTGCGTTCTACCTCGCAAGCATCGTGTGTGCGCTCGAGTACTTGCACGCCCACGAGCTCTTGTATCGGGATCTCAAGCTTGAGAACCTCGTGTTGGATGCGAGTGGATACTTGAAAGTGTTGGATTTTGGATTTGCAAAACCAAATGCAACGAGCTCAGCAACGGAATCAGAGTCAGAATCAGAAGCGACCGACATACCCCGCAATACGACGTTGTGTGGCAGTATGGACTACATGGCGCCGGAGATCTTGCGCCACGAACCACACGACGAGCGCGTCGACATTTGGTCGTTTGGGATCATCATGTACGAGCTGTTGCTTGGTAAGACGCCGTTCTACGACGTGAACCCGCGCGAAGTCGGTCGCATGATCACGACTGCGCCGGTGACGTTCCCTGAAGCGTTCGAGCGGGATCACGCAGCTGCATGTGACTTGATTCGCAAGCTGCTGGTCAAAGCACCTGGCGACCGCTTGCGTAGCATGCAAGCGATCAAGCGCCATGCGTTCTTCGCAACGACGTTGTTCCCAGACGCACGGGCGTGGGACGCGCTGGAGCGCAAGCAGCTCCGTGCGCCATTCGTGCCGGTGCTCACGGGTCCGTTCGACACGTCGTTCTTTGCAACGATGGACGACGCGGCGCAAGACGAACTGGACGACAACATCGAGCCGTACTTTGAAGACGGATCGCACATCTTTGAGAGCTTTTAGAGTTGACGATAGTCAGAAAACGCAGCGATGCCGATTCGACACGTAATAGCTGCAGCTTTGAGTAGCACCGAGCAGTTGTTTGTATTATTATAACTTATCCATTTTCACTTCAAGCTCGTATTCAGTGGTATTTCAACATATCATCCTGCCAAGTATGTTGCAAAATAATGTTGCAATGAACGGTTTATATTACAAGCTATCATTGACTCTCACTTGCTCTCTCACTTGCTCTCTCTACTTTACTCGTATTCATACATTATCTGTTGCAACTCGCAACGTCTCTTTGGTTAACTACCATCTACACTCACTCACACACACTCGCAATCAGCCTCAGAAGCCA
>JAADXH010000586.1:0-19841 GCA_023337595.1 Globisporangium camurandrum
AACAGCACCATGGTGTTGTCGTGTGCTTGGCGTCAGCTGGAGTGCAAAAGTACGTCGACGGGATGTCGATACGCGTCGCGTGTTTTCGACGATTGTCTTTGTCGAGTGTGTTTTGTCTTTTGCGAATGCTTGCAACTGGAGCTTCTGAAAGCGAGTGAATTTTCCGCCTCTTTTGTTCTGTTGGTTGACAAGGCAGCCTAAATTGAAGTAGATGCAACAATAAAGCTATTGTATGTGAACGTGGACAAGCGTTGTTTGGGAGAAAGCGAAAATCGCTCGTTTGTTCAACAGTCCCATTTCAACATCCAATATCCAGTAAAACATGCTGTCATCACTTGTTCATTATCCGTAATCAAACTGGGTACACAGAACTGTACTTAATATGTACTTACATCCGAAAACAAAAATTGCTTGCTTCTGTATTTTCTTCTATCCAACATCTACTATCCGAAAATCGACATCCAGTATCCAGTATCCGAAAGCGTTACTTGTATACTCACCTGAATGTCTCGCACAATTTAGGCGATGACAGTATTAGAGTAAATTACAGAATTGGTAAAGTAATGGTGTGTTGCCAATTAGATAAATGCTACCGAACAATGCCTGTCCGTACAAATGTCGTTACTGTAACTGTGACAAGAAAGTAAATACGGAATACCTTTTTGTTTTTGCAACGCGTAACTGCAATTCGAGATCGTATTTAGTGCGATCCCTTCTGCATAATCTCGCATGCATGGTGCACATCGTTCGCATCGCCAAACTCGTCATGATATGTGCACCGTAACGCAGTATCGACAAGGCCGCAAAAATATCTGCATTTTGCTTGTTTTGGAAACGCTTGCGGACTGATCAATCAATCGATAGAAGCAACCCGATGGATGATGGCGCTGCTCGTGGCCTCCCAAGAACGTCTCGATCATCATCGAGAAAGCCAACATTACGCAAAACGCATGGACTCGAATGTATCGTCCAGCATTGTATCGTAACGAGGTCTCGTCAAGGTCGCGAATGTACCTATATTTACCTACCTAGATACTGTATACATACCACTTTGACAAATCCACTATGCCTCAAATAGAGAAGCAACTCGGCACTCGCACATCGCGTTGTGATTTACATTTTCATAGCTCGACGACAACGCAGTTTGAGGCTCCCCATGATCGTTGCGTCATCAAGAGCCGAAAGTACCAAAGATGCCGCCATTCATGTTGGTTCCTTTGTTGTATGTGTTTGCATCTACTCGTCTATCCAACGTATCTTGCCGTCCTCGTTTATTTATCGCTCTTGCCGATCTCTACAGCAACACACGCGCACTCCTCGCTTTGACACACCAACTCCCGCCCACTCACTTCAACAGATGAGCGCGACGGTATCGAGACGCTGTTTGCTTCCGCCACTTCGACTGCTGCCACTGTTGCTACTACTGCTGCTATTGTTGTTACTGAGCAACCCGCGCGTTTCGTCGTCGTCGTTGTATTCGTCAAACTCGTCGATCGACGCTGCGTCGACACTAAAGCGCTTGTGGCGATACAGATCGACCTGACAAAGCGTCGCACTGGCGCCACTATTCGAGCCAGTTTGATGGCTGCTTGCGCTGTCGCCAGATCGACTGTCGACAGCAACGCTGCCGAGCGGGTGCGTCACACACAGCGGCGTCCAGCTGTGTTCAAAGTGAAAGAACACGAGCGCGGCGACGATCACACCGAGCACGACGTCAACAGTGTAGTGCTTCCGGCCCGCAATGCACAGCGCTGCGAGCACGACGAGGTAGCTCGCCCCAACGAACCAGCGCACGCGCGCACCCCGTGCGACATGTCGGTCCAGCACGCGCAGATACAGCAACACAGCAGTCGTCGTGTACGCCATGTGGCCCGAGAAGATCAAGTCACCGCACGAGTTGTAGTTGCCGTACATCGGTCCGACGCGCGTGACGATATCGAGCCAGTTCTGTGGCGGCAGTGACGCAGCTAGACTGTCTTTCCGGCAATGCGGCGCAGGTCCTGGCAGCGACGTCAATGCGATCGTCACGGTGCGCAGCAAGTAGCTGACGGTCGCACACCGAAAGAACGTACACAGTACGACGACGCGATTACTGCGGTGCATCAAGAACGACTGGAGCATGAATGCGACCGGTACGATCGCCGTGAGGAGGTCACTCAGTGGGCGCCACGGCGAGTCGAGCGCTTGCTCTGGAATGAGCCAGAACCCGAGATCCGGCAGCGGCGTCGTCGATGGCACGTGGATGTAGAACGCAACGTTCACTGCAAACATCATGACGAGCGAGACGCCAATGAAGATCTCAATGTGGTCGCCGAGCGTCCGCAGCGCTTGGTCGACGCGCGAACGGACGGTGCGTCGGAGCGAATAGAGCACGGTCGTCAAAATGACCCAGACGCACGTGTAAAGGAGACGCAGCTGCGCTTTTGCAGTCGGTGCGATGATAAACTTGCACAATACAATCCAATCGACGACGCTCAGTGCAACGAGAATGATGGTCACGACAACAAATACGAGGAACCCCACGACTTCACGCACGTCGATCGCGCGACAGGCATCGACGACTGTCGAGTGCGTAGGAGAGGCATTGATCGTTGTGTGCATCGTCACGGGGAGCGACAGCGACTTGTCGAGACTCGCAGCGATCGACGACGCAGGGCCCGACATCTTGCGCTTCGTTCGCGTGAACGGCGACGAGCTGACAGCGAACGGGAGATACGACGTCATCGTTGCGTGTATTGTGCTGCGCGTGGTGTGCTGTGTCGAATGGAATGGACGACTGGCGGCGATGGCCAGTCGACAAGTGGTGGAGACGTGGAGACGTGGAGACGTGGAGACGTGGAGACGTGGAGACCGACGACGCGCGACGACGTCCGGGACTGGGAGAGGACTACTGCTGCAGGTGGTCGACAGCAGCAGGCGACGCGCGCGTTCTGTCTCTCTATCACGTGTTGCGTCGTGTGCGCTCGTGCTCAAATGGCTGGCAACTCACTCTTCTTGTTGTTGGCGTCAACCATTGAGCGCTCTCTCTCCTCATTTTCGCTGCCATGTGATTTGCGTCGCAAACAAAACAAGTGTTGGCCTTTTTCTGACGAGTTGTATAATTGAAAAAATCTCGAAAATCTTTGTATAATTGAAAAAACTATGAGCAAAATCGACGTTGAGTAGCAAAATCGCCACTTGTTTGTTATGTTGATTACCAGATCGACGCACCTACTTCCACGTTAGCACGGCGTTGGACATGCAGGTATCTACAATACCTCCACGCCTGTTGCACTGCGACGTCTGTTGGACAATCGCGTGTGTAGGACAACATACAAGCGTTTGTTTTCTAATGGTATCCTGTAGCGCACTTTTTCATAATTGTTTGCCCTAACACACGAAGTTGTACCCGAGCGAACTAAGCGTAATCAACAGACACTCATGCGAGTGCAGCAGCAGGACAGCAAGCTATAGTACTCCATGCAACAAGGCACATCAGCGTCGTCTTCGATGGCACACGTTGTGTGGCGATATATTACCACTGTTTGTATGCCCACATGTACATCGAACATATCACAGCAATATAAAAAGTCGCAATAAGCAAACGGTCACAGCTAAACACAGTGTATGACTGAACTTATTTCGAAAAAATGCCAAAACAACAACTTTCGCAAACGCGTCCAACTTGCCCAAGCACATATCCACCCAGGTAGGTTCGAACGGAGTTGCTCTCATGTCTGTAGCCCCAGGGTGCGCGAAGCACGGGGGAGTTGGTTTTGTGCGGCAAAAACGCATAAGCCCCTCAACTTCGTAACGAGTATGGGAGGATAAGTTCAGTTATACACTGTGTTTAGCTGCGTCCACATGCAAACACACAATCGACAAAAAGTTTTTTTTAAAACGCAAAGTCGTCTCTATCAGATAAATCAAACAATCGAGAGCGAGCAACTTCGTATGCGCATCGATTTTAGTCATACGCGCTATTCCTACAACTCCGAGTACGTGTGTTGTTGGCGGTAGTACGACGACGACGACGCTGCGCCAGGGTAGCCGCTCATTGCACCACCTCGATGCGCGCCTCCACCCATGCGCGCACCCATGCCGACGCGTCCTGCATTGTTGTTGTACGTGCCACGCCCTCCACCACCGCCTGCTGCTGCATGCATGTCGCTTGCAACTTGGACGAGAAACATGTGACCCGATGGACACGCGACGCGCCTGTAAAGTTGCAAATGTTGTCCATTTGTATACAAATGCCGAGATAAATACGTCGCATCCATTTCCAAATTTCCTATCTGATTCCCAACGGTATACAAAATTCAAGTCATGTATGTCGCACACACAAACGTACATGTTGTACATGTTCGGCAACACGCGCATTTGGATGTGGCACTGCGGACAGCGCACGAGCGCGCCATGCGAACTCGCACGATACGACATCGGCTGGTTCTGTTGTCCATGCGACGCAGCTGGCGGCGGTGCTGCAAACCGACTCCGTGGCGCTTGCTGTTGCATCGGCTGCTGTTGGGGTTGCGGTGTCGCGTCACTCGCGCGGGGTTTCACGTCGCGTGGCGTCACTGGCTGCCCACAATCGCGACAAAAGCGCTGATTCAATCGCACGCGCGGGTGATCGCACAGCTGTTTCACTTGCATCTCGCTCATGACCGCGCGACACGACGGACACTTGTCGTAATTCGACGCGTCGGACGTCTGGATTGCTTGCAAACAGCGCCAGTGGAAGCTGTGGCCACACGCAGTCGTGTAGATCGCATCGCCAACGTCCATCGGGTCCAAACAGATCGCACACTCGTCCGCTTCGACGACGACTGTCGAAGCGCTCGATGCGAGCGTCATGAGCGGCGGTGGTTGACGGACGAACGCGTCGAACGTTTGTGCACGTCGTTGCGCATCCCGGAGCAACTCGCTGAGTGGCACGTGTCGACTTAACGGACCATCGAGGGGTGCCGGTCGACTGAGCGGACTGTAAAGTGACGCGTGTTGACCTAATGGCTCGTAAAGTGGCGTGTGTTGACTTAGTGCATCGCAGCTGCGCGTGCGACGCAATTGCGATCGATCGGGACGGACGCCCAAGTGTTTCTCTTCAAGCGCGCGTTGCTGCAGTGCGAGTCGCGACCGTTCGCGTGCGCGCTGTTCTGCCTGTTCCAAATCGCGCCGCACGTCTTCAGCAGCGCGCATGCGCTGCTCTTCTTCTGCGACTGCGAGCTGCCGCGCACGCAGGCGCTCGACGTCTTCTGCGCGCCGGCGTTCCATCTGCATCTGGTTCTGGTCGTGGACGCACCGGTCGCAGACGCGCACCGGTTCGTTGTTGTACCGCACGATCGTCGTCGACGGCATCACTTTGTGCGACCGCGCGCAGCTGCCGCACACGGCGTTCCCACACGACTGGAAGAGCGGTAGAGACAGAGGCGTTAGCTAGCGCACGTGGGTGTGTATGTAGATACGAAACGAAAAACGTACGCGGCAGCGGTGTTTGCGGCGAAACACTTGGAACTTTTTCTGGCACATGAAGCAATCGGTCGCAGCGTCAAACATCGAGTCCGACATGGTCGGTGCAGCGTGCGGTGATGGCCGCAGCAGCATCCGCGGCGCTTTGGTGTGTAGCAACGCACGCGCGACGCAGTGGGCGAGGGCTATATGTGGCGTGCCGAGATCGGCGGTCGTAGGAATGGGAGTTGTCGAGGTGACGGCGCTTGAGGTCGTCGGGCGAGTCGTGCAGTCGAATGTTTGTGCTTGTTGCTGCGAGACCCGGATTTCTTTGCCAAAAAGCGTGTGTCACACACACCTCCCTCTCGCAAAAGGTTAGTAGGAACAATTTATGAATTTGTTACTACTATCGGTGAGTGGATTCCTGACTTTCATCACTATTGAGTTGAGAGGTATTTTTGTGACGAAATAGAACCGAATCATCGATTCTATTCAGACAGTTGACATTTTGAGCTCAAATCAAGTGAATACTGACGACGAGAGTGGTGACCACGATGTCGCTGACGTTTTTGGCCATGCAACAGCACGCGACAATGGAAGAAACAAAGATCGCCCATGAAGCGTGTGTCAAACGCCAAAGGGTTACTCGTATTGTCATCGTCGTCGTAAATGGCGCCAAGCAAATCTGACATGACAACCTGCACCTGGATTCACCATCGCTTGCACGAATTAACTCTGTCAAAATCACAAGAGTCCAACTCCCAACTCCCGACAACCACCAAGCGAACTCGTCCGATACTCCAGCAGCAGCGCCATGTGGACTGGAGACGACTTGGACGACCTTAAGGACGATTATATGCGCCAATGAACAGCCCATCAAACGTCCACTTGCCCTTTCATTCTTACAGTCACTATTTGACATTGTGTAGCCATTGCGTCCTACTATTTCGCCCTCCGTATTCACTGATTCACGTGCAGCTGCAATCTCGTGCACCTACCTACGACAGTGAGTCGTGTGCAAACGACTCGTGCTCGAGTGGGTTGTTCTACCTCGCGCCGTCAATCGGCCAATCGCTCCTTCCACCGACGAGGTTCGATGCTGCTACACGATCGACTGCATCGCCGTCATCGCCTTCATCGCTCTCAACGACGCTCACAAACGTATCCGACAGCTGTGCGTCCCGTATATCGAGTGCAGTGCCCTGTAAAGACGACAGCCACGTGCCGTTCGTACCGTTCCACTCACTGAGCATCGTGCCATTGCCGTTTGGGGTCGACAGCCACGTGTTGTGCCAGTCGTCCAAGCTCCAATGCTCGTGATTGCCGCCATAGTCCGATCCCCACACACTCGCACGGTCGTCGCTATCGCTCTGGAGTGTCGCGTTACTCGCTGTGCGCGTCGCACGTGGCGTCATCGACCGCCGCGTCGACAATGTCGCTGCAAACGGAAGCGTCGCGCTGCTGAAACTCGCCGATCGACTCAGTAATTCGCGTCGGTCCTTGAGCGGCGCGCCGCTACTTGCAGTCAGCGGTCGTGTCGTCGTTGACGTTGTCGTCGCAGTCGTTGCGCCAGGGAACAACCCCGTGTCGTGGTAGATCGTCTGTTTCTCGCGCTCGATCGTCAAGCGCGCTTCTGCAACTGCCTCTGCGACGTGCTTGTCGACAAATGCCTTGGCCGCCAGCGCTTTGTACGTCGCCAGCAGCTGCTCGTTCTCGTGACTGAACGACAGCAGTGCAGGCGACAGTGTTGCTGTTGTCGTCGTATTGCTACTCGCACTGCGCTCGACTGAGTCGCTGAGATTGCGGAGACCTGCGAGGCTCGCAGCAGAGAGCGACGTGAGCCCTGCGCTACTGCTGCTGCTGTTCGTGCTGTTCGTGCGGCGATGCGTCTGGACGGTCGACTGGAGCTGTGCGCGTGCGTCACTCAGCAGCTTCTTCTGTCCAATGCGCTTCGCGAGCCAATCGGTCGCTTCCTGTCGCGCTTCATGCGCAACGAGCGTCAGCGTCGCGCGTTCCTGGTCGCGCAAATACGCAATTGCAGCTGCATCGAGCGTCGGTGCAAGCGGGAGCCGCTGCAAATTGCGCGCAGCTGTTGCTGCTGCTGTCGTCGACACGCGACTCAATGGACTCGTGGGTGATGACGGGCGTGGTGGTGGTGGTTGTACTGCAATAGCGCCAGTCGTGCGCGCGCCAGTGCTCCGGCGACGCGCATCGAGCCACGACAGCGTTGCAGTCGGTGGCGACTGGTGGCGCGTGAGCGATCGCAACGCCGCCACATGCGACATGTCGAATGACTCGGAGCGGCGACTGTGTGGACGCAGTTGCTGCTTGCTGTCAATCGACACAGACGCAGCACTAGGCGCTTGTAATTCGACTGCAGACGACAATATCGGCTCTGTCGCTGCGTCAATTCGTGCAGTCGTCAAAGCTGCGAGCTGCGCTTGTAATGCACAAACGACGTCTGCAGTGCGACGTCCGTAACTGTCGACGACGTCATGCGACACGAGACGATGCGTCGCAAGTAGCGTCGTGAGGATCTCGCGACTCCGACAGCCACTTGCGAGCGCGACGTGGAGCAATCCGAGTCGCGTGAGTGGCGTCACGACGCGGACGTGTGCGTTGCATGCGATCAACGCGCACAGTGCGTCGTTGTTTGCAGCTTCAACCGCGAGCACGAGTGGCGTCTTGGCGCTTTTTGTTCCAGTTGGTTCAGTCCAGACGTTCAGATCCTGTCGATAGCGATGAAAACACTGCACGACGCGCGCGTCGCAGCCACTTTCGACCGCGACGTGGAGCGGCGTCGAGCCATGTGCGTCCCACCCGCCAGCGTAGGCGTCGCGCGCCAGCAACAATGCGATCATGTGCACATTCGTCGCATCGCGCGGTCTGCGACACGCAAAGTGCAACGCTGTTTCGCCACTTGGGACAATCGCAGCGTCCAGCGACCGCTCGACGAGCAATGCGACTGCGGTATCATCGTCGGCAGCGTCCTTGTCAACGTCCAAACGTTTCGACGTTGACGCTGGCGAGTGACGGACGCGCTCGAGCGCTGCGAGCAGCAGCAGCGCGTTCTCACCTGCGTTTGCTTCGAGTGCTGCGAGCAGCGGCGTCTTTGCCTGTGCGCCAGTGATGGCAGTGAGCGCACGCGCACGAATGAGCCGCAATGTTGAGGTTGCTGTCGTGTGCACCTCGAGCACGGCAAGCAGCAGCTGCAGCGTTGCGGTCGTTGCGTCGCCACCTGCTGCTGCGTGATGAAGTGGCGTGAACGCATCGTCACCGTCGTCGTCGTCGTCGCTGCTGCTACCGACTGCATGCGGCGATGCTCGTGACGATAGCGACTGCGTGGGTGCGACGAGCATCACAATATCGTCACCACATCGTGTGACGACGCAGCGCACGAGTGCGTGGGCGACGCGCTGCCGAAACGAACGCTGTGCTGCGCAGTCGCTATCATCGTCGTCGTGTCGCATATGCCGTAGCAGCACGTGCAGCAGCGTCGCGTGGGTTGTTGCATCGCGCAGCTGGAGCTGTTCGTTGTGCACGTCGAGCAGCAGCGCCGCAAGTTCGAGCTGCTGGGCGTGCACTGCGACGTGGCACACGGGCGTGCCGCCACGTTCGTTGTCGAGCCAGAGGCGCGGGTCGTCGCTTCTCGCACCAGCGACCAAACGCTCGGCAATCGCAAGCGCCACTGCAAACATCCCACACCGCACAGCGAGTGCGAGCGCCGACGCGCCGCGTGCGTCGACTGCACGCACGTTTGCGCCATAGGCGACGAGCGTCTGTGCGGCCTCGACACGTCCGGTCTTGATCGCCACGAGCAGCGGCGCGTCGCCATCGCAGACGCATGAGGCACCGCCACCGTCCGCGTCGTCGTCGCTATCGATATCCATCGCCCAGCGCACGTCGCGCACGTCGGATGACGCGCCAGCAGCCAGCAGCAGCTCAACGACGTCGTCGCGTTTGTGCTTGAGCGCGAGCGTCAGCGGTGCATCGTTCGCCCGTCGATCGCGATCGTCAAACCCGAGCGTCGTGACCAGACTATGGCGCTCGGCGGCAAGCGACTTAAGCGCCGACGTGCGGCCGAGCGGTTTGTACAATGCTGCAAGCCGCGCGATCACTGCAGCAGGCGCATCGACTTTGATCGCAACGTGCAGCGCGTGGTTCCCAAATCGATCGCACGACGTCGGGTCGACGGCTTTGGCAGTAATCAGTGCGTCGACGAGCCGCCAGAGCTGCGCTTTGAGCGCCAAGTGACACACGCTCTCGCCGTTGCCGTCGCAGCTATGCACGAGCTGCGAATCGATCGACGCAGCGCGATTAGCCGAATCGCTGTCGCTGCTTAGAGACGCATGACGGAGCCCATTAGCGTTCGTCCCAACTGCAACGAGCAGCATCGCGAGCGCTTCTGCATCGGCTGCGTCGTTCTCGGTCGTTCGACTCGCTTTGATCGCAACGTGGAGTGCGTTGTCGCCTGCAGCGTTCACGTGCGCAACATACTGCCGGCACTTGGTTGGCGACAGCTCGTGGAGCGTCGTCAATAGCGTGCGTGCGGTCGCGACGTCGCTGCAACTACATAAAAACATCAGCAAGTGCCACGCACGCTCATCGTCGCCCACGACGCTGCCAAACGGGCACACGACCGCGTCAATGCGCGCCCGTATGAGCAACTGGCGCACGTCTACATCCGCATCGGGTGCAAACAGCACGCGAGTTGCAAAGTGATAGCGCAGCAGACTGCGTGGATCCGCACCTGCGCGCACGAGCAGCTCGACGACGGCGTCAAATGCTGCCGGTGAGCGATACGCGTGGCGCTGCGTAAACGCAAGTTGCAGCGGCGTGAGCGGCAGCGTCGATAGCGTCGCTCGCAGTGGCGCCTGCGGTAACGACGGCACGACGCAGCTGACGTCCAAGTTTGCGCCGAGCTGTACGAATCGCTGAATCGCAGCAGCGTCGTCGCCACTCGCGAGGCCATAAAGCATCGCAAACGTCGCAACGTGCGTCACGAGACGCTGGAGCTGCTCGCTGCGGTCGCACGCCACTACGAGCGTCTTGGTCGTTTGGCCTGTTCCACTGCTATTTGCTGCGGTTGTCGGCTGCTGGAAGACGAGACTCAGTGCTGTTTTGCGCATCGCGTCGCTCTCGTTTGGGAGCGAAATCAACTGGAGCGACAAGAGCGTTGCGAGCGAATAGCGTTTTGATTTCGCAGCAGCGATTGCAGCAGCGCTCGTGGCGACAGCGGCAGTTGGCGATGCAGGCGTTGCGATAGATGAGCGCGTGCTGCTCGTACTTGTGCTCGACCCCGCAACCGTGACGCTAGGGCGGTGCGTCTGATTCTGATTCCGATTCTGATTCTGTACGGCCGACACGTTCTTCTTGCAAACTTCAAGTTCGCCCCACCGGAGAAACAGAAACCGGACGTGCCACCGGCCGAGCCAATTGCGCGATTTCTTCACGACTTGTGCGTGGACGTTAGTGAGTAATGGCGACGACGACGCACTGCTGGACGACGACGACGACGCAGCAGTTGTGCGGCGATGGAGCGACGAAGACGGCAGCACATCGCTGCTGCCAATCGTCGGTAACGCAGTCGACGCTACAAAACTCGCGCGTGTCGATGCGCCAGTTGACGTTGCTGCTGTTGGGTGCAGTTGCGGCAGCACGAGTTCGTCGATACATGCGTTGCTGGTGCGATTGCGATGAAACGTCGCCGTTGGATCCAAGCGCTGCGGTGCGTCGAGTGGCGCAGCGGTTGATGCGCTTAGACGCGCGTGCACGTGCTGCTCGAGCGCGCGCTTCAGTGTCTCAAAACTCATGTCGATGCTGCTGCTGGTGCTGTTGTCAGTAGACGAATTTTGGTCGTGCAGGAGCGACCAGAGCGCTGCGAACGTCGATTCTGATCGATAGACAGCAAATGCGCGCGACACAAATTGCTGCAGCGCTGCGTGGGACCACGTGTGCGTCAAGCGCGTCGATGGGTTTGCTGTTGCTGGTGACGATCGCTGTTGCTGTGGTGCAACTGTTGGTGGGAGCGCTCGTTTGTCCGGAAAAGCGTCGTAGTCCGCACGCAACACGTCGAGGACAGCGCCATGGAAGCTACTTGGCGACGCTGTGAGCTGCGCAAGCTGCTTGTCTGTGATCGTATTGTGTGCATACAGACACGCAGACGCAGACAACATTCGTTGTGTGAGTGCGTTCGCATGTCGATGTACACGCAGTGCGGAGAAGCCAAAAACGGTTGAGAAAGCGCATGCATTTCATGGTACGGGCGATAGACAGAGCGCGCCGAGTAGCAGCTACGTACGCGTATCGTCAAGCTGCCGTGCACATGCAGCAAGTGCTGCTGCAGCTCGATCGTCCGTATCGTCGTCGTCATTGCTGCGAGTGCCGCTTGCCGTCGCGACGTCTGCTGTTTTCGGCATCGGCATGTTCAAGGTCACCAAAATTGCGGTGTTTCACTGTGACGACAAGCAGGAAGAGTTTTCGAATTACCGCAATTATATATATGCTAAATGTCATTATAGTTGTAACCAAATGTTTTAACAAACAGCTGTAGAGCTGTAAAAAGGTAAATACGATGGCTGTCTTTTTTACGCCAAAACATGCAATCCAGCCATTTGTTCGAATGTTTTGTATTTTTGTATTATTTTTATTTTTGGGCGTTTGCCCGCCAGTCATTTCTATTGGCTTTTTTGCAGCCCATTCGCGCTGCAACCAACAAGCGCGGTTCCCATTTCGCCTTTGAAAACTAAAGCAAACCAATCATGGCTGTCGGTGCGTCTTGTGTTGCTCGCGCTGCATGGCGATGATGAGGAGCGACGATGCGAGTGTATGTGGGATGAGGGTACGAGCAGTACGAGGGTCGTGTCGACGTGACGCAGCGCATGTCAACAGCGACAACAACAGCGACAACAACAGCGACAACAACAGCGACAACAGCAGCAACATCAACATCCACAGGGATGACTTGCAACGAGCGCGTTTGACGCGCACACGAGCACGAGGCAGCAACCAACTGGCTCACATCAGCAGCTTGTAGCCGGATAGACACTGCTCCGTGCAGCACACATCGGCACCTCCTGTCGCCAACAAGCGGCAACAATCCGCACAGAACAGCAGCATTCATCTTGCACGACAGCGTGATCTTCTCGTACGCTGCGCGTCGTTTACGCGTCATCAACCGCGTCTTACGACTGGATCGTGATGTATCGTGTCGCAACAGACACACCCAACAGCCAACACACCCGCTCCGTCCATCTGATCCTCCCACACACACTTCACAGTCGCTCCACGCATTCTACAATCGCAATCGTTCGATCCACTGATTCTCTCTCTTTCTCTCTCTTTGTTCCCCACACGAACAGGAAAGAACAAACGCCTGACTAAGGGCAAGAAGGGCGGCAAGAAGAAGGTCGTGGACCCATTCACGCGCAAGGACTGGTACGACATCAAAGCGCCTGCAATCTTTTCGGAGCGCAACGTCGGCAAGACGCTCGTGAACCGCACGGCCGGGACGAAGATCGCGTCCGAGGGCTTGCGCGGCCGCGTGTTTGAAGTGTCGCTCGGGGACTTGAACAAGGACGAGGACCAGTCGTTCCGGAAGATCAAGCTCTGCGCGGAGGAGATCCAAGGCACGACGGTCGTCACGGGCTTCCACGGCATGGACCTGACGCGCGACAAGCAATGCTCGTTGATCCGCAAGTGGCAGTCGCTCATTGAAGCGTTCTGTGACGTGAAGACGACCGACGGCTACCTCGTCCGTCTGTTCTGTATTGCGTTCACGAAGAAACGCCCGAACCAGATCAAGAAGACGACGTACGCCAAGTCGGCGCAGATCCGTGCGATTCGCAAGAAGATGGTCCAGATCATGACCGACGAAGCGTCGAAGGTCGACATCAAGGACTTGTTCCAGAAGTTTGTGCCGGAGATCATTGGCAAAGAGATTGAGAAGTCGACGCAGGGCATCTACCCGCTTCAAAACGTCTTCATCCGCAAGTGCAAGGTCCTCAAGAAGCCCAAGTTTGACTTGGTCCGTCTCATGGAGCTCCACGAAGGTGGCGCTGAAGAGAAGGGCGCGAAGGTCGCACGCGACGAAGACCAGCTCGTCGAGACGCTCGCGGGCACGGGTGGCCGTCTGTAAGTTGGAGAGCGACCAAAAGGTTTGAGTGGCAACACGTGACAGTCGTCGGAAGCGATTGTTGATGGTTGCGAATAAAGGCGAAATTTCAACCACATGTGCGAGTTGCTTTTTAATTGGTGGTTGTTTGGAATGAATGTTTACATATTGTCGTACTTTGTGAATGGTGCAAGTGTTGTCAAACAATATTCTTTCTGCTTCTTTGGTAGAGCTGTTGTTTGTGCACGTTGCAGGAGTAGCAGTCGTTTTGCGAGGATGATGGTGGTTTCGATACATAGTTGTTGGAATGAGGAGTGCTAAGATGCTGTATATATATATATATTATACGAATATAAAACTAGAAACAATTGCAATTCGCATGCAACTTTTTCCAGTCACTTGATTTGTTTGGTCTACAATGACGCTTCGTTTGGCCCATTTGCTGCGACCATGTACGCTGCTGCAACTGCAGCCGACAAAGCTCGCGCGATGTGCATCGACAGCAGCGCCACCAGCATCTACACATCACTCACAGCGCAGTGTGCGTCGCCGTCAACAACAGCAGCAGCAATTCCAGCACCTGGAGCTGGCACTTTGTGCGTTCCGAGCTCGCTATGGACATATCGCAGTGCCGCTGCGCTACACGATCCCAGTGCTGCCGCCTGTCGACAACACTACTACAAGCAAAAGCACCGCTACTACTGCCACAAACAATAGCGAGCACGCGTGGCCCGATGCACTGCAGGGCATGAAACTCGGCACGACGCTCTCGCGGTTCGTCAAGGTCGCACACAAGCCAGAACACGCGCGACTCGCTGCTGCGCTCACGGCGCTCGGTGTCCCTGTCGACACAGTCGATGGCGACTGGCGACGCTTCCTGTGGGACCACGTCACCGTCAAAGCGCTCCAGACGTTCCACGCACGCCACAACCACTTCTTTGTGCCATACGCGTTCACTGTCCCACTTGACGGCAACGACAACGACAGCGACAACGCATTGCCGCAGCAATGGCCGCGTCAGACGTGGGGCTACAAGCTCGGGTACTGGGTCACGGAGCTCCGGCGTGACAAGAGCCGCTTGGCGCCACATCAGCTACAGGATCTGCACGCCATGCGCTTCGTCTGGAGCGCACGCGAAGCGCAGTGGAACCAGTTCTTCGTACCGGCGATGCAGACGTTTGCTGCGTTGTATGGCGCCGACGCACGCGTGCCGCAGTCGTTTGTTGTCCCACTGGATGGCGGCGACGATGGACAGTGGCCAGCGGCGTTGCGCGGCTACCGCCTGGGTCAGAAAGTGAACAACTTGCGCGTTGGCGCCAGTCGCACGCATCGACGCACTGCGTTGGACAAGAGGTGTCGTAATGTAGGTGATGGTAATGTAGACGACAGCGCTGGCGTCGAGTGGGACGACGTTGAACTCGTGTACAACAACTGGATGCTGCTCGATCTGCTGCACGAGAGCGAACAGCCGCTTGGTGACGATGAAGACAGCAGTAGTAGTGATAGTAGGACGAGTAGCGAGGATGCAACGACTACGCGTGTCGTAGAAGTCAAACATTAACGGGATTCATTGAGATTTTGTAAAGAAGGCAAGTGTTTGATCCTTCTGACGACGACAAGTTTGTGCCCGCAATTGTTGCAAATTTGAATTTGTGACAGAGGCTGTTGCAAATGCAGCTAAAACACGCAATACTTGGAGACTGATAAATTGGAGACTGATAAACTCTGATACCATTGCGCTAGTTTTTGTATGAGAGCTTTTGTATCGAAGCGCTCCTAATGAATTGCACTTGGTGCCCCGACTTCTTGTTTTTTGTATTGAGTTTTGCGCGTCATGAGATTGAAAGCCATCGCATTAGACTGGAAGTTTGTAGGAAAACGAAATTCATTAGAGCTTGTATGCGCGGTTTTACGGCAAGGCGAAATGCGTTTATACGGTTTATGATGACGTATACAGGACGGTTATAGCGGTTCTATCGTTTATCCTGACGCAGACAAAGTTCAATCCTGACGTCAAATGTCAATTTCTCTTCACAAACTAGCAACGCCAGATCCAAGCGCTCAGTGACACGACACAACCCGCCACTTTGACACTTAGCGACCTCCACGACTCCGCATTCATCGATTCCGCATACGCTGCAGTCATTAAACAGCACAAACGCATCGACTTTGTCGTCAACTGCATCGCAGCGCCGCCTAGTTCCCATGTTTAAATATTTACCTATTTGTTTCGAGTAACTATCGATTTCTACTATCCGTGGCCCCGGTCTCCTAGGCGATTCTCGTGCAAGCGGGGCGACGGATACAAAAAACTAGGAGCCAAAAAATGTGCATTTTAATATATTTGTCAATCTATAATTCGTTTTCAAACACAACCTTAACATAACTTCGATCGTGGAGTTTTTGTGTTGAAGGATTCAAAGCCAAAGCTCACAAACAACATCGCTCAACCAAGCAGCCATTTCGAAATATACTCCACAAGCAAAAGCAGCACTGCAAGCACATTCGCACACGCACTCGCACTCGCAACATCAGCCATGACGACGAGAACATGCTCGACATGTGGCATCGAGACGCCGACAGCTGCCGCGTTCTTCTGTGCAAACTGCGGTGCGCCGCTCCCGACAGCAAATGCGAACGCCGCACCTGCTGCACCGAACACCGACGAAGCTCTGTTCCCACCACGGCCTCCGATCGCATACGCCGTGCCGATCACCACAGCTACAACCTCGCCATCATCTCCATCCACATCGACACTCACGCGGCACATGTCGGAAGCCGACGCGACGAAAGCTGCCATGTATCCACCAGCGCACGCAGCGACAGGCGTCTACGAGCCGTACCAGCAGCAGCATTCAATGGCGACGCCCGCGCCAGGCTACGCACAGGCGCATGCAAACGACCACTCGCACTACCAACAACATGAATTGCAACAACAACAGCAACAGTATCAGCAATACCAGCACGACAGCTACCAGCAGCAATTGCAACAACAACAATACCAACAACCCGACTTGTTTGGTGCACGACCTGCATTCGGTGCTGCGCAAATGCACCGCCAAGCGTCGCCGTCGTCTTCGGATGACGACGAGGCGAAGCGCAGCAGCCGCAGCGGTAGTTTCCTCACAAGTCGCTACGCTGATCACCCGAATTGCGACCTGTGCCACCAAGGCTTTGACATTGGCAAGCGCCGGCACCAGTGCCGCAAGTGCAGTCGCTTTATTTGCAGCGCCTGTTCACCCGTGCGGCTGCTGATTCCACCTGGCGAACAGATCACAAATGCACGTGGCTACGACCCGTCCACACCGCAGCGCGTGTGTCTGGACTGCAAACCATCGCTCGTTGCGCAACAGGACGCACTCGTCGCGCGCTTTGCTCGCGCAAACGTCCCTCCTGCCTACGCTACTGGTAGTAACTATAGCAATAGCAATAGCAATGCACGTAGTAGTCAGCGCCTTCGCTCGCCACTTGGCCAGTCACTCGAGCACGAGTGCGTGCGTGCAGCTGCGATCGTCAGCAACTTCTTTCGCTCAGGCAACGCAGCAGCGAGCGACCGGTCGATCCCCGTGTCGTTTTTGGAACGCGCACAGGGACTTGCGATGCTCACGATCGTTCAAGCCGGTTTCGGCGTCGCAGGCGGCAAGATCGGCACGGGTCTCGTGACGGCGCGGCTGTCGACTGGCGCCTGGTCCGCGCCGTCTGCGATCGGCACTGCTGGCGTGTCGACTGGCTTTCAAATCGGCGCAGAAATCGTCGATGTGCTGTTGATTCTCGGTTCGCAAAGTGCTGTCCGAGTGTTTTACAAACCGCAAGTGAACTTAGGAGCAGGACTGGACATTGCAGTTGGTCCGTACGGGCGCGCAGCGTCAGCTGCGGCGGCGCTCAGTACTGATGCAGCAGTGCCGACGGCCAACTACAGCTACTCGCACAGCAAAGGGCTGTTTGCCGGCATTGCGCTCACGGGCTCCGTGATTGCAGCCCGCAACGACTTGAACCGCAAGTTTTACGGCCGCGACCTCGAGCCCAAAGCGCTGCTCGATGGCTCGATGCCGCCGCCACTGGCAGCACAGCCGCTCTACGACGCAATCGCAAGCGCCATGCGCGGCGTGCACGACCACAATGCCGTGGTCGACGAGCGATCGGCGAGGATCGGCGCTTGCCGGCGCTGCCAGTGCCGCAAGTTTGATCCACACGTGCACCAGGTCTGGAACAACAAGTGCAAGACGTGCGACCACGTGCACTGAGTAGAACGGTGCTGTGATTGTGCACAAAGATTGGTTCACATAAGCACGTGTTGTTGGACATAGCGATTCGGATGCATGCAATGCACATTATCAACTCATTATCGACTTGTTCATGTTTTTGTTTGCTGTGTGTTATCAACCCATTTTCGACTCATTGTCGACTCGCTCTTGTTCGTGTTAGCTTGCGTTTGGTTGCTTTTGGTTGCTTGCTTGGTGTTTGTGCTCGTGCGCATTCGCTCGATCGTCCAGCTCAATGTCAAGTTGTTGGCGCCAACGTGCTATCATAGATTGCAACGCAACGAGTAACGAACGAAAGCACAACGAGCAATTGATCGTGTGACAGCCGCATCTGCAAGGACACAGCGCATAGCTTGCAAATGTGCGCGCACATTGTGTCGCATCAGCACGACAACCCAGTCATACAATCATTTGGTGCACACGGCACCGAGCCGCGACAACGTCACACATGCACATTTGCACTCAAAGACTGTGGCGACATGCGAGAGCACACCTCGCTTCATAGTGGTGATACCGGTATCTGTAGAGGCAAAACAATTCAGCAGTAAATGTGCAGAAATTAACAATGTGGGCTTACTGTTTTCTCGCAAACAAGAAAAGCATGCGAAAATACTCAGTCTAGGTTTCACTTAACGAGGTGTGAAATATAGCCACAATAAAAGCGATGCAAAAAAAATTGCGCAAAACGCTCGATAGAGACTCGAAACCATCTCGCAAAGTTTTAAAAAATAGGTGGCCCACACAAGTGCAATTTTACACAAGTGGTATTTGAAAAGCGTCAGTTTCAACAATCGAATATGGTGGGAACGAATCTAGTATTGGCTTTAAAATTACCCCTCCGTAGAGATTATCACACTACACATTGGGACATCCGATATGACAGTAGATGCATGTAGTTTATCACTAATATTCGATATATAAAACGCCCCAGATACAGCGTGGAGGACAAATAGTGTCGTTCTTGTCGGATGCACTCAGAAGTGTTCTTACCATTGCACAACCAATTTACGCAAACAATCCATATGATATGTAGCCACGCTAAAACAATACGAACATTTAATTTAATTGCTTGGTAAACAACGTCTTCGACGCCGGTCGCTTCAATCCATCGTAGTCGTCCAGCATCGTACTTAGCAAATCTCCCGTAGGTAGACAGCCGTGTAGAGCAACAAAGTCTTGTAGTCGTAGGTAGCTCTTGTCAATTAACTCGTAGTTGTGTGTCGACAGCTTAAAGGCGGCCGCTGAGAGCCACACACCAGCCAGAGGTTATTCCAGAGCGGAACAACTTGTGCCTTTTCATGATGGTGCGAAACCCCTGCGATCTTGAGGAGCTGTTGCCGTGATAGCAACGTCCCGTACCAAAAATCATGTAGAGCTGCCCACTGACTTGTACTTGTACGTATTGCCTTGACGCTTGCAAACACGAAGTCGTAGCCACGATCTTGGCCGCGTTACGACGCTTCCAGTGCGTAAAGAGCCGGTTCAAACCAACGCGGTACTTGGTGTTGCTCAGCAGCATAGCCAGCACCAATCACGCAATGCTGTCAGGCTCGTCGCTGCTATTAACATTTGTGCAGAAACATGCCCGAGTCCCCCATCGAGCTTGCTAACATGTAGCCATTCTTTTGCCATCTTCCCTGGTACTGCAGATTCCGCAGGGTTGCTGTTGATGACAAAGTTACGTACGATCACTTCCAATGCGCGTAGCAACGACTTGGGTATTATCGTGAAGCTCGCAATGTGCCACGCAACTGGCAACACAATGTTTTGCAAAATTGCTACCCGGCCTTGCAATGTACGAGCGCGGTACTTCCAAAGAACGCATCGCCGCCGCATCAACGCAAGCACAGGCGCTACCCCAGCTTCAGCAGTGATCGTCGCGCCCTGCTGGACGCCCAACATGTAATGGGCCATTACATGGATGTTGATATGTGTGGTACACATCACATCAGTGCCCCATGGGTGGTAGTTACCGGTATGATACCGGTATTACCACCGAATATACATGTGCACTGGAGACGTCATTTGATGATGTCATAGGA
>JAADXH010000587.1:0-19814 GCA_023337595.1 Globisporangium camurandrum
CGTTCTGGACGTCTGGCAAGACGAACCCCAAGTGTTTACTCATCGGATCCATCACACGCTGGATCTGATTCAACGGTCCACGTGGTTTTCGAACCTGCGCATCCCGATGCGACTCGACGGTCGCGCGCATTGCGTTCTTGATGATCTCAAACACCATGTGGTGTAAATGCGACTCGACGTAGATGAACGGCAGCGCGTTTGCTGTTTGCGAGACGACGCGGATCTCAACGGCAGGCGCACTGCCGCAGTATTTCTGGCACAGTCGCATACAGGGCTCCTGTCAATGATCCTCGGCGGGGCACATCTGGTTGGTTAATATATCAAACGCTTCAATTCGAAGCTGCTTATACTTTATATGTTTTCGTCATAGACGACTTGATGTACTATTATAGTGGAAACGCTCTACTTATGCGTACAAGACCACAGAAAATGTCTTGCCGTCCTAAGTCGCTTGCGAAGAATATCTTACCTCACATGCATTCCACTAAGTAAGCAGTGATGATCGTCTTGCTCGTACTCCTCATTGCCTATATTCGCTGCTTCACTCGAACTTTCCAAACACCTTCAATGCGCTGCGTGTGTGCCCCGTTGATGGGGTCGACGATGTCGTGTGATTCACCCACATATAGGTGTTGTTCATGTCTTCCAGCACAGGGGTATTTGAAAGGGTGTGCTTTCCTCCTTGCAATACATACGAACCGAACACATCATGCATGTGTCGTTTTTTATGTTCTCCCAAGTATGGAAAGATATCGTAGCCTTTGCCCTATCGTCAGCTACCAGCACGCCAAACTAGCGTATCGTCTGGTGGTCAACGCCACCGAAGAGCGAGACGTTGGGGTGATACGTCTCGCGGTGGTACTTGGGCTTCTTCCGCAACGACGTCTCGTCGATCTCAACGATATGCCCTGGACCGCCAATCTGTACGCGTACGGTATGTCAGTAACGAACGAGAGCATATAACAAAATGTACACCGTACAACGTACTCGTGTGTCGACTCGCAATAGCTCCGACGTACAGATGTCGCGACAGCTCGAGTGCCATAGCACCATTGCATTCGTCCCTGCTTTCTCAAAGTTGCATATTGTCGTCGATGAAACTGCGCCGCACCACATCAGCACGTTCCAAACGTGCTTTTTAGAAGCGAGTGCGTGCTCGAAGAGGCTGTCGCACTTGACGCTCCTCCCGACGCCACACGCTGGACGATTGCAGCACCAGCGCTTGCTGCTGCGCGCCCTCGTCTCGTCGCACTTGTGGCAGCGCATGGACGGGTGCAGCAGGTCTACACGCAAGAACCATAAAGTGAACGTTCCTTTATTTCGGCAGGCGTCTGTGATTGCGTCGAACGAGAAATTGTTCGTGTCGGTGAGTTCATACAGTCGATGCACATCTTTCCTACAATAGTAAGAATTTATCTCTGGCAGTATTTCAGGCGGTTCACTCTGGCCAACTTAAGTCGCGTGGCACGTCAGTTCCTTTGCTCTGCGAGCTCTCGACGCACGTAAGACTTGTGTCCGCGTCGTCCAACGTGCACTTCTTGTCCGGCTTTGACCCTCCAGCCAACAACTCGTCCGTGTAGGTCCTATGAGGGCATCGTCGACGCCATCGCGAGCTTGGACATGTTTGTTTCGGTTTACTACTGGTCGCACGTGCAGTCACTACTTTTGCGCCTTAGCACTTTGGTTAAGTACAACCGCAGCGCCGGCCGAAGCGCACAATTACGCGTGGCGCTCGCTCTACAGCTCTTCGACACGAGCCCCGGACGATCGCTAGAGCACCTCTAAAGCAAGTAGACGTCTTGGTGGTGTCGTGTTTGTGAGTCACCGCAGTCCATCGCGTACGATAACCTCGAATTATTGCTCGTGCTTGTCTTGTTACAGCACGAACATCTGGATACTTTGGCGGCTCGTTCTGGTGAACAATAACAGCGAAACCAAGGGTAAGACCGTCACCACGAAAACCACAACGACGGGAGTTCGCTTAAATGCGTGCCAGTCTTCGAATCGTTCACCCGTTGCTCTTTCAATAGTGTCTACTCCAAGCTGCTGGAGCTTTGTTGTGTGATGATCAATCGTGTCGCCAGGAAATATTCCACGGACTAGCGTTTCACTGGGCGTGAGAGTAGCAGATTGTAATCGCAAGTAATTAGAGTCGGCGGACGACGAGCGAAAGATACGAAACAGACATACCTATCACCATGGGAGCAAGCAATAGAGTATCGCTTTACCTTCGAATAGGTTGTGAGCCCCATGAATAACTCGGGCGGCGTTAGTTCCTCGACCGCAACCAGCGACACAAGCGTCGTTGCAGTCCGGCCGGACGCTCAATTCCGCTGCTCTCACAGGCGGAGGCACCCACACAACAACGACAAAGATGCTCATGCTCATTGATATTATCCACGAATGGCACGATCACGCATGAGAGAAAACAGCAAGGCGGGACGACGAAAAGCACGCGCGGATTGTGCAAGATCGGCGGTTGGTAGGAGAGTCTGTCGCATGCTGTAGGTCAACGAGTGTGCTTGCATGCGCTCGCCAATCGTGCAAATCAACACTACGTATGGCTGATCGACATTATCTTAAGCTGGCGTTTGGTTACAAACATTAGTTTGCTCGGCGAAGTATAAATCGTATCTAAGAATATTTGACGCTGACGTAGCGACGCACACAATGTGTACGTTACTTCAACATATTTGTCATCATTAGATGTCTCAAACAATTGATCACGTCTTGCGCAAAATGCTTTATCTTAAACAAATTGCGTGGAAATCGAACAACTCATGGAATCAGACATTCATTTCATATACATATTATCGCGCCGTTTCCCAATATAGCGAAAATGATCGTAAACACATCTATACGATTGAAGTGCCAAGTTTGTTATGTAAATAGGAAAACCATGTTGAGAATAACATTTTCGATTGCAACCAAGACTAGATACCACAACAACAAACCAAGCTTTGATGGAGTATACTGTATGAAATTGCATTTTTATTCATCATTAAACATTTCCAAATTCGAAAAAACGTGAACAAGTCAAGCCGATTAAAGCTGCTAAATCGGAGAAAATCAGCTGCGTTGAGAGCGTCGTCAACGCAAGAACGTGGCTGCAGCATCGACTGCAGACTTTACTTTCGAAGTCTCTTCCAAAGAAGCAGAATGCGCCAAGTGTCGTAGCAACATTGATGATTTGATGAGCGGAATGCGATGCAATCATGTATATTTTACTGATTGCATCTTAAAAGTTTATCAGCGCTATGGGAGTCGGTCGACGTGTCCAATGTGCAGAACGTTGTTGTGTACCGTTAGATCAGATAGTGACGACGAGGAAACCGCACCTGCGCTGCCGGAAGCTATATATGACATGACACTTCTATTTAAATGGTTGAGGAATATTACAGCGACAGCGATTGGACACCATAAAATTGCACTATAACACACCATTAAATATTTTGAAGCAGAAATAGTAGTAACTATACATCTATACAATCTTGACGTCGAAAAATAATACCTTTGTCTCTTCAAATTGCACAATTTGCAATACATTATGCATCACCAAGTGATTTCGTTTCGAGATGTATAATTAACCACAGATGCTGTTACGTATGCATCAACAAATTGCATAATTGGCTCTGTTGAACTCTATGTATGGCAAGCACGTGTATTTTGGTATAAACTCGACGCGTAAGATTTCAATATGCCTCAATTAATTGCACAAATGACTCTGTCTTTTGTAAGTACTTGTGATTCGACATTGGAATATAATTAATCGACGCAAATTCATTCGTCATGGCTCTAAACGTTGGATAAAACGCTGTTCGCTTTGCACGACAGCTTTCGATTTTTGCAAACAGCGCGTTGTATTGCACAAGGGACTACCGAATTGCTCCTATTACTAAGCAATCCGTATAACATTTTCAATTGTAGGCAGCATCTGACGACGCATCGTACACCGATCTTGCTGGACTGTATTGTGAGGCTGAACTCATCTTCGTCGGCACCGGCAACCTTAAACCACGAGCCCGAAGCGATCACGTCGCGAGCCAAGCTTTGTGGACAAGACCGTCCGCGTGCACGATTGCGTGCCACTTGCACTGCCGTGGAGGCGTAAAGCCCCACTTGACGTGCATAGTTGTCAACAACTTCGGCTCGGAGTGTACGCAACGTTACTTGAAGGTTCGTGAGGAACACACAAAAATATACACCAGCTAGTTGTACTTCACTTCGCTTCACGTAAAAGTCGTTTACATTGCACTCCAAAGTTCGCGCATTGTCCCAAAGTATTTCTCGACTAATAAGCGATCAGACGAGACACGCTGGTTTCGAACAACGCAATCAGGCGTGAGCGCAGCTCCACGAGGACATCGCTTGGGAAGAATACCACGGATGTCGGCATCAATCCCCTGGTATCCCTTGTCCAAAAGCGCAACACTCATGTTAGGGTGGCTGCTTGCACCTTCGTCATAGTCTGTCATCATGCGTGAGGTATACTATCTCACATGCATAGACCTGTGCGTGTCGACGTCGCATTAACAAATCATAAAGACGGACGCTGATCCAAGGTGGTGCTTCAACACATGAATCACAAGTCTAGGCGGGACAACTACGCACTCGATCATGAAACCAAACAGCTAGTACTTGCCCGAAAAGTAACGCATAAATCCCCAGCGCGCGTCGCGTTCCTAGTCGGAAAGCCGGCTGAAAGATTACTTCAACGGCGTAGAGATTACAATGGTAGATGGTAAATACCTGCCGATCCGCCATCTGCTCTGCCATCGTCTTCGAACTTAAGGACATCTTCGCAAGCTGTTCTTCGATCACCTCCCACACCTGTTAGCGATATATGCGTATCAGTGACGTGTCTCCATCATGAGCATCATGTAATCGAAATCAACTTACCTTGTTGATCATTTTGTCCAGTTGTCGTAGTGCTTCAAGACGACGAGCGACATGAAGAGAGCGTCCTACACAACGACTTTGTGCTCCCTGCCACGTCCGAGTTTCATGGCAGCAGCAGATGTTCTTTCATGTGACTGCACAGCACGCTATACCCTGCAAAGGAAGTATCGCCTTGACTGAGTCAAGCCGAACTTCATATATGAACGTCTGAATCACAGGACAGTCGCTTTCTAGTTGCTCGTCCTGCTACTCCACGCAGTCGGCATATCGACTGAAGTATGAAGCGTGGTCGATCTCGCAGTCATGTTTTCGTTCGGATTGGCATGTGAAGGTCTGCGCGCTCTAAACTTGCACCGTCGTGTTTGGCGTCTTTAGATTCTTAAGATGTGATCAATAATCGTTGTGAGAGTGCTGCAATTCAAAATGTTGAACACGTGTCTGAAATCTGGATTGCCGATGTTGTTGATTTTGTATGGTTGAATGGCTTGCTAACGTTCTTTTCAGTCGATATTTTTTAGTATTGTTTGCAAGTTCTCATGTGCTCGCGTTTGCCTATAACAGCGCGCATATATGTATTTGCGCGGTAATGCAAAATGTGCTGTGTTTGCGCAAGTCAATTTTATGTTGATTTCATTGTAGCTAATCGAATTTCAGTTTGGATGTGTTTTTTATCTGAAATAATCATTTTTTGCTTTAAATATGCATCATCCGACGGTAATCTGTTTTAATTGATTGAAATACGATTTTTGCTCGCAATGCGAATTATCGGACTTGAACGAACATGCGACGTTATGCAAATTCCACGTTCAGTATCTCGTTTCTACTTGAAGTGATATGCACGACAAATCATAGAATACTAAATTTGGAATAGAATTGATGTTGCGAATCTCAATGCGTGGTATTTCTACTAAATATATTGATATTTGCGGAATTTAAAATTGCGGTGTACTTTACTCCTCGTTGTGTATAGATTTGGATTCGGCGGATTCTATACATTTGTAATTGAAATAATTATAATCAAATTGTGACGGTAAACTCATGAAACATCAAACTGTTTTGTTTTTATTTCTAATAAATATGTTTGCTTAATGTGTTGCAAAGCAAATTTACGATTCGCGCAACTTACTCTCATATATCTTGCTGTTATAAATATCATTGTGATCCAGTTCATTATAAGCACAATAACTTGCTGGCTATAATGGCATCAAGAACATCGGCTACGTATATCTTGTATTCATGCCCTTAGTGACGCAGCGCGTTCTCACGCCGTCGGTCGTCTGGCACACGGACAAATGTTCAAGGCGCGACGGCTCAGCAAATCGAAGTGATAGACAGTCGGTATGTTGATTTAGTCGAATCAGTTATTATCATGGACAAATTGGTACGTGTCGTGCGAACCCCATCGACCAAGATGAGCGGAGTCAAACCGCGCTCACGCATGTTTTGTTCGCCATACTTCTCTGTCCCACTAGATCTTTAACTGGTCAGTAAAATCGATGTTGTGTCGAGTATAATGCTTCGTTTTTGAATACCCATGGCTTAAACGAATTGATTTGCTGGTGTCGACCGCACTGATATTTTTTCTAACAGATTGTAATACAAACGGAATCATAAAATTCATTTATGACAAGCCAGTTTTCGACTTCAAAATTCAAAGTTTCAGTGAGGCAGCAGTAACAGTCCAAATGGTATGAAACTGATAGGAATAGAAAGCTCCTTCTTTCTGCTTTCGTGTGGTCATCATTTGAATCCATAGAACGAATAAACGATCACGCGACGTTCTGTTTTCGACAGCAAGGTTTTCAATCAGCTCACTCAATCGCCTGGGTGGATTAAATTCAATGAGCATCATTTGGCTAATAATATAGAAATGAGTGGCTATCATTCGTTTGTTGCTTTTGATGTCGAGATCAAAAAACCTAATGGTCGAATATCTAGTGAGACATAAACGTATTATGCTAATTCAAATACAGTGTCAAGATTATGTATGTGTCACCTCAACGTATCGCATATCAACCACTTAGTTTCCATCGACTAATCATATTCTGCATTGTGCCCGTACACCTCGTCATGTACATAGCATATAAATATGAAATGGTTAATTATCGATACAGCTGTTCCCAAAAGGGGAGACAACAAACTCAAAGAGGAACACAATTGCGCATATTTAAACAATTTTCGTCATGTATGATGAAAAATGGATGGCAATAGAACTCGATTGGCATCGATTATGAATTCTGTTGCTTTTGAGATTTCGCTTAGATTAGCAGAGCTGTCGTTTTGTTCCCTTTTCGACTCGTTGTATTCCCTTTTCGAAACAGCTGTGTACATTGTGTATCGCTGTTACCTTGCGAAATGATTTGTGATTCTTTTTCGGCAGTACTATAAATATGTATAACATATGTGATATACTCATATCAATACTACATCTCTCTTGTCTATGTATATCACTCCTACACTTTATAGTGGACGTAGAGAAGTTATCAGCATCAGTCAGAGAGGGGACTACTTAATGAATTGTTTTTGCAAAAATACCAGTTTGCTAGTTTATGCATAAATTTCTTTTCAGAATGAACTGAAGATACATTTTGTGTTAGTGAATCATTGAGTGATGAACGAACAATGGAACTCGTAAACTGATCGTTGATAAAATCGTTGCAAACACATCTACCACACACTTACGCTTCTATATGGCTTCTTTTAATAGTCATCAGTTGCACTATTCAGTGAGCGGAGATATTTACGACATGCTGTTGAAACCATTCGACGGCGTAATAATGAATGTTTAATACGTGTAAGAAAATAAACAAGGATGAAGAGTAATGTACTTTTCGTGAGAGTCGGTTTACTCATCGCATGAACACTTGTTGCAAAGTGTCTTGCTAGCAAAAACTGTGTGTTATCACAAGAATATGGATATTTATATAAAATCCTCGGCAGCTTCATTTTATTGCGTTTTATGAAGCCAAAGTTTCTATTATCGTGAATATTAATATGCTCGTATTGTTAAACGGTGGTACATGAGTTATTCATTCCTGCTAGCGAACACCGTTTCTTTTACAATAGCGAGTATTGTAGTAATGTGATTTACCCCATGACATCCTTCTCAATCTCATTTAAGTTTTTTTTTTATCACAAACTAATATCTAAGTGTAGTCATTTTTCTTTGAATTGCGGACTGTGATACTAAGGTTGCTTGCACAAAGGTATGACACTTTTGCAAGCTGCGTGTATTGTAATTCTACCTCCGCTCCTTATGTAATGTCGATTAAATCTTTGTGTGTGTGTCATTTCAATATCAAAATATACACGCAGCTTCACTATGAATAATCACAAAAGGACAGTTCGGTGTGTGTAACGGATATTGGCCTCACCAATCATCGGAAATGATTTGAGAATAATGAGGGTTCCTAATGCATGTTTTACAATCTGTAATAGGTAATGGACGACAAGCATAGAAAATAAGCACACCTATAAAACTAGAGTATCGAGACGAACTTATATTTGTCGTTTGCTGATTGACTTGAACATTTTTGACTACATCCTTTATTAAGAAGGGTATACCTACATTATTTAGCACGGAGGCAGTATATATTTTAACTACAGTGTGTGTTTACCTATAAACTTTTGCTAACCAAACCGGTGGGTAGAGAATTCGTTGTGGTTGTAACGATAGCTGTGAAATGCAGCTTCTTGTATTAAACAAAAATGTTATATTCTTTTATGCATTTCTATCCACATTATATATTTGATGATAAAGAGAAAGTAATACATATAGTATAGTGCTCACAAATTTGGTAGTGTTGAAATATCTTTTCGTTTGAACTCTATGATACTTCTTGGTTTATATAGCAAATATGCTGAGGTAAAACATCGAAAAATAGACGAACAATAGGAGTGTAACTGTGAGCTTCGCTATACCAATGCAATCTACCGCGTAGTTGCAATTGCTATCGACAAGTGCTCTTTTTCACTGCTAGATGTCTTATGATAGTTCTTATCAAATTATTGTGCTTGGTAGATTTATTGAAATACTATCTGCGAACAATTGCCGATTTTATTGAGAGTGATGGCTTATAATACCTGTTTGTTTAATGAGAATGATACGAATATATAAACTATCGTGTATATTTCACTTTAGTTTTTTGGAAGCCAAAGCTTCTTTCTGACTTTTGTTTAGTCCTTCCCCTTCGCCGTTTAGATTGTGGATTTTGATACTGAGATCGCGTTTGTTGGGCAAAAAGTGCGTGTAAACGGATCGAGAAGCAGCAGCGGCAATCGCATCGACGACTGCAGCAAGCTACACCCACACCCACGCCCCCGCACAAGTGCGTACTGGTGTGTGTATGACAAATAGCTTCGTGTGCATGTGTGCTTGTGCTCGGTAGTTGATGCATGTGCGGCAAACATGCGCGCGGACATGCACGTATCCAAGATAAAACGTATCCACCCACTAACGATCCACCAACGAACGAACCCACACAACAGCAGGTTCCTGTTTGATCCGCACTGGATCGGACAGGTACGACAGCTCGACAGCTCGACTGCTCGCACAGCGACTGCGATTGTCTCGACGTAGCAGCAGCAGCAGCAGTTGCAGCGACGACGACGACATCAACAGTGCGCAAGACGTGACGTGACGTTGGACCGCAACACCATCGATCGATTTGTCGCCCGTCGCGAGTCGACACCCCCACCAAGCAGCATTCCCAAGCGGCGCGCACGTTCGAGCAGCAGCGCTTCTTCGTCGCCCACGAGCCGCAGCAGCAGCAGCACGAACACTAGCAGCAGCAGGAGCGAGACGACGACGACGACCAACGTGCGCGACACGGACATTGACGCATCGTCGGCCATTGCGGACCACTCGCCTCCTCGTACGCCTACGACGACAGCTCCCAGCAGCAACGCACCAACAGCAAACAAGAAGGAGAAGCTGCACAATCGCTCAATGGACCGATCGCCGCTCGAACCGACGGAGAATCAGAAGCGCCGGAAAAAGAGTCAAGAGGAGACAGCGCACGGTGCGTTGTGCTATTCTATCATTACGTCATGTAATGCATTGCGTCTGACGTTCATTCTGCTGTTCTTGCGGCCCACTAGACGACGACATGGACGACGACGAGCGCGAGTTGTTCCACATTGTCGTGGAAGATCTGCGGATCAAATCGACTGTCGGGTGGCAAAATGCAGTCAAGTCACTGTCGGCAGCACTGCAGCACTTGGAACGCAATGAGAGCCAGCGGTTTCTGGATTATGCATTTCCAAAGATCGTCAGCATCATGCTTGAGCAGCAGTACGTTCTTATATATTGCAATTGTACATAGAAGACTACGATCTATTATACTGACTCTCTCTCCATCTACTAGCTCCAGTAAGATCGGGTCGTTTGAAAAGTCGTGTGTGACGCAGACGCTGTCGGTTGGAATTGCGCTCGTCGTTGCGCTGTTGAAAGCCGGGAGTCACTTGTTGGCGTATCGCCACGCACTGGCGGTCCTTGTGATGGTGTTCAACAAGAAGAAGACATTCTACAAAGATCTCAGGACGTCCGCGATGATTGGGAGCTACTGGAACAAAGTCCCTGGCGCGCCGGAGGTCCGTGCGCAGTGCATCGCTGCGTTTTGTGAACTCGACGGGTTTGTGCTGCTGCTTACAGCGCTCGAGCAACAGCTGCTGGTTGCTGCATCTGCGCCGACAACGCCAGTCGCAACGACCACACCCCGTGGTTCGACCAGCAGCAGCAATGACGCATTTGAGCTCGAACCAGCGCTCGATAGTGAAGACATTCGGATTCTCCTCCAAGCGCTGTTGGAGTTTCGGACGTCGGTCCCCGAGGCACTCAGTACGCAACTCTGTGTGCTCGTGATGACGTACTTTACAAACGTCCCCGACGCAGTCCTCAAGAAAGAATCGAGCGACGCAGTTGGCGCCGTATTGACGATCATCCGGCGCTTTGTTGACGCTGGTGTCGTCTCGGCGCTCGCAATCAACCAGCTCTGGCTTGAATTGACGCAGCGGTACGTCGAATCGACGTCGTTGCCGCTCCGGTTGTTTGGCATTGAGCAGATCAACTTGATCGTCAGCTGCGCGCGCGCGACGCGGGCGTTTCCGCCGCGCTACATTGTGCGCAACGCCGGCACGACGATGCTGAATGGCGTGTATACGCTCAAGCCCGACGCGACGACTGCGACGTACGTGTTCCAGCCGCCAAACACCGACCAGCTGTTTACACTGTTTTGTTGTACGATGAAGAGCGGCTCGAAGTGGTGGTTCATCTCAGAAGCGGATGCGATGCAGCCAGGATCGGACCAGGACATTGATTACTACCAGCACCAGTCGCAGTACGAGGAGCACTTGCCCCCGACGCACAATTGGGTCCCGACTGGCAAAGGCGTTGCGCCGCCACCCGAGCTATTACCTGAGTGCGTCGCGTTGGAGGACGAAGACGAGGAGGAGGACACGACGCGATTGGATCATGTACTTGGGGCGTGGGTCGCGAACAAACGCGTCGTCGAAGAGATCTTTGGCGACCGGATCCACCGCGAAGTCGTGTCGCGCTCGGCGCTGTTGATCAAGTTCTTGGCGGAATCGAACAAACTCGATGCGCATTATCTGGACGTGATCTGGCAAGCATGCATCCAGAAAGACCAGACGCTCGTCGATGAGATCCATAGTCTCTTGATTGCAACTGTGCCGTATTTGAGCAACGCACTGTTGCTCCACCTCGTTGAGCGCATCCATGACTCGCTGCGCGTGAATCTGCGCAAGCACGAACAGTTCCCAGAACTCATGTCGTTCCTCCAGCGTTTGGCGACGAACGCACCGAGCTTCTTGATGGACCGGAGTGCGGACGTCACAACTGCGATCTTGCAATTGCTGTGGTCGATCCAGATGCACTGCAGCATTGCGAACGTCCGATTGAGTCGGAGCTTGCGTGAATTCTTCCAGGAGGGACTGCGGAGTGAGTTTGGCGACCCATTGCGCAAGACGTTCTTGAGCGAGTGCATTGCTGGTATCAAGCGGTCGTGCTACTCGCCCGTTGGTGCTGCACCTGCGACGCCACCTGGAGCAGTGTCTCCGACACCTGCAGTCGATGCGACAGAGTGCGACATTGTAGCGTCAAAAGCGCTCGAGCTGCTCAAGTTTCTGATCGATTCGTACCGAACGGACCAAGCGCTCGTCGTCGAGTCGCTCGATGCCGAGCACGGTCTTGTTGCATTGTTGTTTGACGAACTCGCGGCGTTTGTCGCGCGCTGTGCTGAAAAGCAGACCGCAAGCTACCGGACGTCGATTGGCCATCGCTTGGAGTTGCTGCACTACGTACACGTCAAGTCACCGAAGCTCGAACTTACGATCCCACAGATCGATCGATTGTGGAACGTTTTGTCGTCGTCGCCCGCTGAGCGCGAGTTTTGTTTGATCTTCTTCAACCAGACGAGCGTTCGGAGCAGTCCACAGAGTTCGTATCCGTCCGTCTCGTCGTCTTCCGCAACAACAACGAACGGCGGCGCAGGGACGATCTCAACAGCATTCAACGTCGCCGTGTGTCGCCACATCTTTGAGGAATTGCTTTGCCAACAGACGGACTTTGCGACGCTCGGCTGCATGGGCTACAAGTGTTTCCATACGTACTTTGTCGGCCTGAACGCGCACCACAAGCAGCTCGAGAGCGCTGCTAGCGCTCGTGACAGCGACGCACCATCGCTGAATGTGTTGGGGATCGACGCGCTCTGGCGCATTGCGTTTGAAGCACCAATCGATGTCTCGGAGCTCGCAACGAAAGAGCTGCTGCGCGTCTACGAGCGATTCTCGGACGATGTCGGGAGCGACGCACTGGCCGCTGACACGAGCGTCAAGGACTTTCTCCACCGCGTCTTCCAAAAGTTGGGTGACGTGCGCGACGCAACACCGGAGGCGCTCACGCTCGTGCGGCAATGCACGAATTTGCTCAGCGGTCTGGCGACGAACCCACGTCGCAAGCAGCAGCTGCTGCAGTCACCGAGCGTCGTTGCGCATGGCATGGCCGGTCGCGGTGCGTACTTTAGCGTCAAGATCCTCGCACAGCGGATCCCAACGTCGTCGTCGTCGTCGTCAACGATTGGCGGAGCGAGCACGAACAACTCACCGAGTGCGCAGGAACACACTGCGATCCGCACAATGCACGCCGACGTGTACGCAAACCAGACGCTCTGGCGCTTGCGCAAGCAGCTCGAGGTCGTCGTCGGCCATCCGTTGCAGCAAACGAAGATCCTGTCGGCCGGCGCTGCGATCTCGGGCGACCACAAGACGCTCGCGGAGCTCAACATTAGCGAAACGTCCGAGCTGCGCGTGCTGCTGTTCAACACGATCGTGCAGCGCGGGTCGCTCCCAACCACGGCCGACGCGTCCGGCCCGATGTTGATGACAAGCGACGACGCAGCAGCGCAGCACCACCCTGGCGCGATCATTGCGCGCGACGCAACATACTTTGACGTGCTCTTCCGCGTCCTCGACACAGTTGCAGGTCACGCAGTCCACACAGCGCTGTGGGACTTTCTCAAGAAGATCCCGACAGCAGCTGAGCTGCTTAACCGCGTTGCAACCATTGGACTCGTCGACACTTCCGAGAACGACGACGACGACGTTGCGATGGACGCATCCATGGCGTCAACGGCAGCGCCGCCTCTGTCCCGTCGTACGAACGCAACCGACTGGTCGTCGTTGCTCCAGACAGCGTCGCACCATCGTGCGATCTACACGCTGCAGATCATGGACGCACTGTTGCTGCCAGCCGACCAGACGAAGAATGCGTTTGCGCGCACGTACTTGCGCCGGTTCATCCACGGCGGCGGGTTCCACGAAGTGCTGTCGTACTTTGTCCAGGCGACGTTCCACACGGGGTCGTTCAACGAAGGCGCGGCCGTTGCACTGCGGATCCTCAAGTTTTGTCTGTTTGACTCGGGGCATAGTGAGCTGTACTTTTCATTCACGGGTGCAACGACGACGCCGACAACACACACGCCAAGCGACACTGTTGCAAACGTGGAGAACGACGAAGGCGACGCAGCGATTGACAGTAGCACGCGTGCAAAGATCGTGATTGAGCAGCAGAGCTACGACAGCTTGGTCGAGAAGATCGCGGAGCTCATTGTGTCCGAGTACACGCGGTCGGAAGCAACGCACGGCCGCACGAAAGCAACGCCGCGGATTCTGATCGACGCGATCAAGACCGTCGAGTCGATCGTGACGATCGCACCGAGCGCTGCTGACCGGTATATGGCGTCGCAGCCGCTGCAGCAGCTCGTTGCGGCTGTGCTGCTCCAGAGTCCATCCGAGCAAGTGCGCGAGCAGTGGCTCTCGTCGCTCCAGTCGATCTGTCGTGCGTCGAGCGCTGCAGCGAGCGCCGTGCTCGAGCGCGTGATCGCGTCGGTCCAAGCGATCGAGCGCGTCGCGGTGTCGGTCGCCCAGTACGCGCAGCTGCTGCGGCTCCTCGCACAAGCCGACGACAGTGCATCCTCTACAACAGCGCAGCTGCGCCGGACGCTCGCACAGACCGTGCTGCGCAAGCTCCACGCGGGCTTCTCGCCCAAGTTTCTCGCGTGCAACGAGCGCGCAGTCGAAGTGTTGGTCGCGTGCCTCGAGTTCCTCCGCGACGCGCTCGCGCACGATGCAGCAGACGACGCACTGGCGCGCGACGTCGTCGACGTTGTCTACACGGAGTGCCTCTTCACGCTCCCGAGCGTCGACCGGCAGCGCGGACCGCTATGCGTGTCGCTCGAGACGCGCCGACCGGCGTTCAAGTTGCTTGCGACTGCGATCTCGACGCACGCGAGCATCCTGCCGGAGCTCCAGACGCGCCTGAGTCGGTTGTTTACGCGCAGCGACGCACTGCAGTTCAAGTGGGGCCAAGAGAGCAACGTCGAGACGCGCGGCAGTGGCGAGTACGTCGGTTTGAAGAACCAGGGCTGCTCGTGCTACATGAACTCGTTCTTGCAGCAGCTGTTCATGGAGCCGACGCTCCGGCAAGGGCTGTTGGCTGCGCGCGTGCCACCGCGTCCGACGCCGAAAGAGCCGACGAAAGCCGAAGCCGAGCGCAATCCGGCGCGACTCATCGGCTCGCGCGTCGCTGTCGAGTGCGTCGGTGGCCGCGTGTACGAAGCAAACGTCGTCGCGTTCGACCCACCGAGTCGATGCCACACGCTGCGGTACGACGATGGCGGCGAAGCGAGCTTTGTATTGGCGGAAGGCCGCGCTGGGAACGAGAATGGCCGGTTTGCGATCTTGCCAACTGAACTCAGCGGCACGGAAGCGACGCTCGAAGTGCTGCGGCAAGTCCAGCGCACGTTTTGTTACTTGCGCGACAGTGAGATGCGGTATTTTAACCCGAAAGCGCTCGTCGAGAGCTGCAAGTGCTTGAATCTTGAGTTTTCCGTCTACCAACAGAACGACGCAAGCGAGTTTTGCGACAAGCTCCTCGATCGATTGGAAACCGGGTTGAAGAACACGCCACAGGGCGTCGAGTGCCTCACGACCGCACTGAGTGGGAAGCTCATCTCACAGAAGCTCCCGAAAGACTGTGGCCATCGGTACGAGCGCGAAGAGCCGTTCATTCGCCTGGAGCTCCAGATCCGCGGGAAAGAGAGCATCGAAGAGTCGCTCGCAGCGTTTGTCGAAGGCGAAGTCATGGACGGCGACAACAAGGTCGAGTGTGAACAGTGTGCGACGAAGAAAGCCGCTGTGCGCCGCACGTGCTTTGGGGAATTGCCAAACTTTCTGATCCTCCACCTCAAGCGCTTTGACTTGGACTATTCGACGTTTGAGACCGTGAAGCTGAACAATCGCTGTTCGTTCCCGATGAACTTGAACATGAAGCCGTACACGAAAGCCGGGATCGAAGAGATGGAAGCCGCGACGACTGCAATTGGCGGCATGCACGACGGCGACACGAGCAGCAGCAACAGCAGCGACGACGATGACGACGAGGACGACGACAGTGACGCTGGCGACGCGCACGACGGCAACGACGACAATGTATTGTCGGATGCCGCGTCCGCAGCGTCCGACGACTTTATGGGCGACGGTGGCATTCGCGACTCGGACGCCGTGTCATCGCCTGTTGCGAGCGTCCCGCTGTCGTCGACCGTGCGCAGCAGCACGGACACGGGCCACAGCAGCAGCGACGAGACAACGGCGACAACGACGACGACAACGGCAACTGCTGCGACGAGCAATAGCGACACAGGCGACGACAGCGACGCTGACCTGGACGCATCGGCGCTCGATCCGCACTTTGAGTACCGTTTGAAAGGTATCCTCGTGCACTCGGGTGTCGCGCAAGGTGGTCACTACTACTCGTTCATCTACGACCACGTGTCGGAAAAATGGTTCAAGTTTGACGACGAGGACGTGTCGCCGTTCGACCCATCGAACATCGAGACCGAGTGCTTTGGTGGTGTCCAGCGGCGGTCGTGGCACGGCTCAAGCAGCTCGATGGAAATGGAGGTCTTTAGCAACGCACTCATGCTGTTTTACGAAAAGGTCGTGCCGGTGACGCCGTCGTCTGCGGTCGCCAGCAGCGTCGGCACCAAAGCCGTTGTGGACGAGAGCGACGCCATCATGACGGATGTGTCGTCGCCGCCATCGAGTGCGCTCGTTGCAAATGGCGCGACTGCAACGACGATCGATGTGATCGATGCAAACGTGCGTTGCGAGTACGAAGCCGAAGTGTGGAAGTCGAACGAAGTGTTTTTGCAAAACTCGTACTTGTTTGACGTCGAGTTCCACGAGTTTTTGCGCGAGATGGTCCAGTCCAAGTACATCAAAGACGCCACAGCGAGCAGTCTGCTGCCACATGCAGCTGCGTCCCTGTCGTCAGTGCCGCCACCGCCACCGTCACCGTCTGCATCTGCACTCGTCGACTTGTGCGCCGACGAACAGACGCAAACCACGTTGACCGACGTTGGCATTGAGTTTGTCTTGAGCGTCTTGCTGCACTCGCGCGAGAAGCACGGGATCGCGCGCTGGATCACGGTACTTGCTGCCAAGTTTGCGAAACACAAGCAGATCTGCGTGCGGTTCTTTGACGCACTCGCAACGACGAAGCGCGTCCAGTGGCTTCGGAGTCTCGTGTTTGAGTGCCCCGACTCGATTGCACGCCAGTCGTTTGTGCACTTGGTCTCGCGCGCACTCACGGCGTACGACGCGCATCTTACGGCAACGCCACCGGACGCTGCAGACGCAGTCGTGCTGCGCCGGTTTGTCGAAGCGCTTGCGGAGTTTTTGGACCAGACGTCCGTGATGCAGCAGTCGCACTTGGAGGAGTGTTTCATGCTGATTCGCAATGTGGCCGAGCACTGTGCGACTGCGCGCGCCGCGCTGCAAAACGTCGACATGGTCGCGCGGCTCGTGAATTTCTTCTTGAGCGACCGCGCACCGAGTGCGATCAAAGACGCGTTCCCGTCGTCGCACTTGCCGCCCGCGACGAGCCGGTATGCGTCGCCCGACTACCAGTACCTCCTTGAAGCGATCGCTGCTATCCTCGGACTGCCACGTCGATCGACCGAGCCGCTGCTGGCCGAGAGTACGAGTGGCCAGAGTCCCCATCGCGTGACGCTGTCGGACAAAGCGAATGCTGCGCTGACTGAGATCTTTGCCGACTACCAAGTCGACGGCGGCTTGGGCGTCGACGAGCTCGTCAAGTACTTGCGCACGTCGGTCCACAGCGCAGGGCTGGCCACTGGGCTCGAAGCGAACGCACGCGCGTTGCTGCTCAAGTACGGCAACCACGCGACGCCGCAGCGCATCGAATTGGATGCGTTCTTGTTATACTACGCGGACATTGCTGCGACGTCGACGAAGCTCGTGCTCCAGGACTTGCGCGCATTTGGTTTTGGCGACGATCTGAAGCGCCAGACGCGCAACTTGCCACTTGCATCTACCGTACTAGCGCATCTGCGTCCACTGAGTCGCAACGCATTGCAGAACGACGTGTTTTTCGACTCGGCGCTGGAAGAAGACGCGGAGACAGTCGGGGATCTGCTGTTGCGGATCAGCGTCGGCGATCGCGACACGTCTGCGATGTTGCTGCGGTCGCTGCTGCTGTGTATGAACAGCACCGAGACGGGCTGGAAAGGCCAGCCGGTCGTCGACGTCTGCACGCACTTGCTGGAACATCTGCTGTCGTACGACGCGTTTGCGTTTACGCCAGACCTCATCACACAAACGCTCGTGCATCCAGAGTTTGGTTTGATCACGACTGCCGCGACGCGCGAGAAGCTGCGGGGGCGGTTTGTGAATAACAGCCACGTGCCGCTGTTTGTGTTGCGGCAGATCACAACGGTTGTGACGCTCGCGTGTCGCATTCCACACGTCCGCGCGTGGCTCGAGGCGCATCAACGGGAGTGGAGTTGGACGTACGAGTGGCTCCGCATCGAGTCGCTCCAGCCGAGTTTAGGCGGCCGCCTGGCGCTGTTGTTTCGTGAACCTGCCAAGACGGATCTACTGTTGCAACTGGGAAACATCCTCAACACACCGTTTGTCACCGAAGCGCGGAGCTTTCTGGTCGACGGCGCGGGCTTTGCAGACGTGAACGGCGTCTACTGCAGCAGCAATGCGCATCGGACGTTTGACAATTGCTTGACGTTTACGTATACGAGTCCAGCGACGCAGGTCGAGTACACGCTGTTTCGGTGCATGATGCCCAGTAAGACGCGGCGGTGGTACATCTCGTACTCGCCGAACAAGAGTCTGTTGGGGACGATGTCGGACGAAGATTACTACTTTATCCAGTGCAGTGTCGACGTGGAGTTGCCACCCGTCGATGGCTGGAAAGTCTGGACGAAGAACGACAAAGCGCGGCCACCGGCGCCGACTGTGCGGTTGTTTGACTCGACAGTCGATCAGATTCGTGGCATCGCAACAAGTGAGGATGGTGAAGAGGAGGAGGAGGAGGTGGATTTAGGAGGTGGTATTGGCAATCGCAATAACAGCGACAGTCTGGGCGGTCGCAGTCTCGTCGTTGGCAGTAGCGGTAATGCAGTCGACGACGACGACGACGACGACTTTGGTGACGACGCAGACGTTGACGACAGCGCAGACGTCGATGCCGACACGGTCGAGTACGACGACAGCGAAGATGAGATCCGCGTCAGCAACGAGCGCTTCCAGGCCGTGCACTTGGACACGCACGACGACGATCGCGATGGAGACGGTGATGGCGGGACCAGCAGTGGCGCCGATGACTTTATGTGAGCGGCTTTGTTTTCGCAAACTGCTGTAAGCGACTGTATGGGCGTTTAGTGGACGTCGACTTGCGATGGGAGCGGATGATGCTCTGGACAACGACGACGAGTGCGATGTAGTCGACATAACCAGAGTGTCAGTTTGGACGGATGGTTGATAGCGCAGTGCATGTAGGCTCACAAGTAGCAGGAGCAGGAGTAGCAATGTGTTGGTTTCTATTGGCTTCATTTGTATATGCATGATTTGATTTCCAATGAGATTGGATTTAGCAACTACTACTGCTTCTTATCAAATATCTAGAGTCACGACACTGGGAGTTGCAACGGCGGATCTTGATGTCTACAGTACGGTGTTATCAGGCTCGCTTGGGTCCATTGTCGCCAAGCAAGTTTGTTACTGCTGTACTGTATTCATTTGATTCTCTATCTTCACGACAACAATGTTCACACGCACTAACGCACTCACTTGGCTGGTTGGAGTAGGAGCGACACACAAACACTACTATAACACACAGGTGCAACGATTCACATGGATGCTGATGCTGGAAGATGGAACGTTGAGTCGATCATGATCCAAGTCAACGCTCGACAGCTTCATGACACGAGCGTTGCCGCACAGGCCGCAAGTGGAGTGGCGGTCGAGCCAGGCGAGCCACCACTGCCGTTGGTGAGGCTCTCGTACGCAGCTTGGAACTGCAG
>JAADXH010000588.1:0-19804 GCA_023337595.1 Globisporangium camurandrum
ACGCCAACGCTCTGCGTGCGATGGAGGCTTCGGACACCACCACTTGGTCGACGCATTTCGTTACTGCTACTGCCGCCAACTGCCGTCTGTCCGAGCGGCCGTTCCCCAGTACTGCGCGTGTCGCGACCGCCACTAATACTGCTTTGGTGGCGCACACTGAACGGCGGCGAGCCCGACAGGTGATACGGTGGTTGTGGCGGCGGCAACGAGTCAAAATGGCCACTCGCGTCACCCAAGAACGAATCCATGTGTTCGCGACTCGACAAGAGATCGTCGCTGATCTCACTCAAGCGCTGCAAATGGTCCATCGTCGACTGCAGACGCTGGACGACGGTCACAGCACTCGGTCGCATGTCGGGATGGAACGCGAGGCAGTCGCTGATCAACGCACTGATCGCTTTTGGACACCGCGAGGAGATCGTCGGCTGCAATGCACCCGCGACGAGCAATTGCAGCATCGCATGTTCCGTCAACGGTGCGCCATTCGACAGCTTGACATCCGAGAACGGCAAGTCGTGGCTATCGAGTTCGACGAGGATGATCCCAAATGCATACATGTCGGCTTGTTCCGTATAGTCAGCATCACCGGCAAGGACTTCGGGCGCAATCGACCGGTTCGACGCAGTCGGCGACGCTGTTGTTGTCGTCGTCGACGGTCGCGACGCTCTTGGATGCATATTCACCGACGCGTAGTGGCGCAAGCCAAAGCCCGAGACTTTGGCCGACAGATCGTCGTCGAGCAGGACGCTGCGGGACTTGAGGTCGCGATGCAGCACCTGTGGCCGTCGCGAGTGGATGTAGACGAGCGCATGCGCAATGCTCAATGCGATCGCAACTTTCCGGCTCGTCCAGTCGATCGCAGCAGCGTCGTCTTTCGTCAGCGTCAAGTACCGACGCAAATTGCCCACGCGCATGTACTCGAGAACGATCTGGACGTCGACGTCCGTCGTCCACGCAACACCCAGCAACTTCAGAATATGTGGATGCTCTAAACGCGCCAGGATCGTCAAGCGCTGGACGAAATCCGCTTGCGCATTGGCGCTAATGTGCTTCTGATGGATCCGCTTGACGATCACAGTCGCTGTCGCATAGTGCGCGAGCCAGACGGACCCATACGGCCGCGTTGCGAGCCGTCGGATCGGTAATAGTGCATCCGCGTCGATCCGATATGCGACAAGCGCATCGTCGTCGCACGAGTCGATCGTGACGCCATGACGGGACGACGTTACGAAGATGTGGTCGTCGTTCTGTTGCGGGTGGCGGCTCAAGCCAAAGCTGAGGAAGTGGAGGAACCGCCGATGCCGCCGTACGCGATAGACAAACACGACAGCGAGCAGCACGAATGCGACAGCAGCGGATGCAATAATGATGATGAGTTGCGTGGTTGCGGTCGCGTTCGTTGGTGTGACTGTCGTTGGCGTCGAGCTGTTGTCGTCGCCATTGTCGTCGTCGCCGTTGGTATCGAGACAGACGCTGTAGACGCCACGCACGGCAGCAACAGGCGATGGACAAGTGGTCGCAAACGCCGACGCGTCGACTGCAAAGCGCTCGAAACGCGTTGCGACGAGCGAAAGTTGCGCTTGTGTGAGGCGCACCGCACGGAATGGATTCCCGCGCAGGTCGCTAATGGATGTGCATCGTTGTGTAGATATAGAGAACGTACGTAAGAAGAACACACAGAGAGAGAAAGAGAGAGAGAGAGACGAACGTACACAACGCGGAGCTTTGGGAGCGCAAAGATGTCGAAAGGGAACGTCGTGAGCGAGTTGTTGTGTAGAAGACTGTGGTGACAGAGAGAGAGAGAGAGAGAGAGTCAGGAAGCGTCAATCGATCGATGGATCCGACGCAGCTCTTTGAACATATAACGTACAGCGTCTCGAGCTGCGCAAAGTCCTGCAAGCTGCAGGTTATAGCATCATGAACGACGAGACGCCAGTGACAGAGTCAGTTTCTTTCACTACGCGCTATCACAAGTCAAACGAGCGCCAGCGGACAACGCACCGGACGCTTTCGATCATATTTGCACTCAAATCGCTATCGCCGTATCCGCATCAAACAGCAAGAGCCACAAGCACGTCATCATCAGTAATACGCGGCATTGTCGATAGCAGCGATTCGCGCTTGTTGTATGTCACGTACAGCAAGCGCAGCGTCGCACTCGAGTCTCCAACGTCAATGGGTAGCGACTGGAGTGAACAATTTGCGACTCGGAGCTCCTGTAAGTTGCTCGGGAGTGTCGAGCGTTCAATAGTCCGCATCAGTGGATTGTGCGAGAGCGACAACGTTTGCAACTGCGACGAGCGCATCCGCAAGTTTATTGGCGCAGCTGTGAGGCTGCAGTCGTCCAAGTGTCTATTGATGTCGTATATACGCAGTCCGTTAGTCTATTATCCAACAAAGAGTCAGTTTAGGATCGATCCGCGGCATGTGGTGCGTACAGCGTCGTGATGTTTACTGGCAACGTCAATGCGTCGATTTGTTGCAGTGGGTTTTGTGCCAGCGACCTGCATGCCATTGAACAGCAACAAGTGTGAGGTCGACTGGCGATTGTCTATCTACTATAGTCCTCTCTCTGTTGATATGCGAAGCAGTCGTACAATGTCGCAGTGATGCTCCAATTGACAGCAATCGGTGGAATCGATGCAAGTCCGATGCGTTCGAGCCACAAATGCGTCGTTTGGAATCGAATCGTTCGGACTTCAAATGCTGCAAGTGGGTTCTCACTCAAGTCGCTGTTCGTAGAGAGAGAGTCAGAGAGAGAGGAGATAAAGAGCCAGTGGCGCTGTTGTCGTACATGGTGCGCCAAATTTTGTCGCCACGAAACTCGGGCGGAATCACACGGAGCATACAGCCACGGAGGTTGCTGATGATACGATACAAGAGCCAGTTTGGTTAGGATACGAATGAGAATGGGAGATAAAGATAGTGAGAGAGAGAGAGAGAGAGAGATAAACGTACAGCTCGACGAGCGACGCTGGGAGCGTATTCGATGGGATCGTGAGCTGTGGATTCCGTGACAAGTCACTGAGGTCGTAGTTACAAGTGATTGGGTGTGAGTGAATACGGCCATGTAGACATAAAGAGAGAGAGAGAGAGAGAGACGTACAGGATCTTGATGTTCGGTAACACTGTCAAGCCCAGTGGGACAGACAAGAGACCACTCGCTGCCAAGTCGCTATACAAACAAACCATCAATCCGTTAGTATCAGTTGTTCAATAGACGAATCCATTGATGTGTCGTCTATTGGCGTACAGTTTCTGCAGTGAGAGGATCATGGGGAACTGCTGGAGGCTCGCAAGGTCGTTATTTGATGCAGATCTATTGACACACCATCAACACCAACAGAATCAGTTATAGTGAAAGAGCCAGAGACAGAGAAAAAGAACCAGTTTGTCCATTACTCAACGCACAGTGACGTGAGGAAGCGCATGCGGCCAATGTCGCTTGGCAAGCGCGTTAGCTGGTTGTTGGATACGTTGCTATTGGAAGGAGAGATAGCCAGAACAGCAAACCGTCAGCAGCAGCAATATGAGAGAGAGAGAGAGAGAGAGTCGAACATACAGTGTCCGCAAGTTGACAGACAGCGATCCGCCAGCGATGGTTGTGATGTGATTGGTGGAGATGTCGCTGTTATTGATTTGTTACAAGCGACAAAGTGATCGAAGTATTAGTTTAAAGAGTCTATCAATACGTTAGCAAAGCGACTAGCAAGAAGAACGCACAGCTGCACGAGCGACGGCGTCGATTTCCACAGCGGCCACTGCGTCAAATTTGTACCCGTGAGATTTCTACGAGAGAGAGAGAGAGGGAGTTGAAAGAAAGAGAGAGAGAGATTAGTAAGAACCTCCATCCAATAGCTAATAGAGCTGAACGTACAGTGTCGTGAGTTCGACAAACGTCGGCAGTTGCGCATTGTCGACGCTTGCGAGATTCACGTTCGTGATCGTGCTGATTGTTGATGATCGCATTGGCGTCAGTAACAAGTACCAAACAGCAGCAGCTGCCTCGACACAACGAGAGAGAGAGAGAGCGAGAGAGACAAGACGACGTACAGTGACTCGATGCTTCGCCATGCGGCTATTGTCGCAGTATCGAGTGCGAGTGGAAGCGGCGATGACGACAGCGCGTCGGTCTCGAGCACGAGCGACCACGCGGTTGTCGGTAATGTGAGCGTTTGCAGGTGCGCGACGCCTGCAGCATCCAATACGATCGTTGCTGTGTTGGACGCGCTTGCCGCGTCGGTCGCACGCGCTCGCGCAAGTGCGAGCGTCTCGGCGCTTGTCGCCAGTACGAGGCGCCACTCGTGCGCGCCGACTGGCGGTGTGATACATAGCACCGAGCTGCTGCTGCTGTCTGTCGGTGCTGCTGCGCAGGTGACGACACTTGCGAGCTCGTCGTGGGTGCGGCACGATGCGAGCGGCAGTGCTGGTCGCGCGACACACAGCGCAGCTTTGCTGCTGCTGCTGTTCGCGGTCGTCGATACGCTCGCACACAGCTCGTTGCATGTCGATGTGAGTGTGTTTGGTGCCATTGCTGCGGCAACGGTTATTAACGAAGCAAGCGCGGTAGTACAGACGGCAGTGAGTCGCATTGGGCAGCGCCATCGCATCGTCGTCGTCGCTCCAAGCAACGTGCCGGTTGTGTCGCTGTGGATGCACGCGTATCAATGGCTCGTTTTGTGTGCGCACTTGCTGCTCGTTCGTGCGCAGTGGCAAGCGGTGGCGGCGCCAGCTCGGCGACAACGATCAAGTTGCAATGGGCTGTCTGCGTCATCGTGGATATGTGCGCACGTGCATCTTGCCATTTGAATTCAGATGTTGCAGGTCGAAATTGAAAGTCAGTCCTTTCTATTGATGCAATTACTGCGGCACTATGTCGCGAATACAAACGCCACGTTGCATGAGCAAGCGATTGCACAAGCAAAGCGTGTTACTCACCACGCACTTTGTTGTCCCTTCAACTCAACTGCATACACCTCATATGACGAGCTGCACTGGCATATAGTTTGCTGACTGTAAGCAGTGGTGTCCATACACAGCGATACCATTCTCCAAGCAAGCAAGCAGCGCTGCTTTACGATCGCAAAATTGACGTCACGCTTGCAGTAAAGTCTACAGTAGTCAGTCACGCTACAACAACCGAATCGATTATCGAAGAACTTTTGCCAGCCAGTTCATGTTGAATCGGTTCATTGTCTGTGATGTCCACGAACCACACTTGTCCAGACCCGACGGTGAGATAGCGGCTTTCTACCTGTGGCGTGATTCCACACTACCCGCGGGCAGTGAACGACCTCGTTAGTGTAAAAGTCACTCTTCCCACGAGAGCATGCATTTGGCACTGCTTGTGATGATCGAGTCACGAGAACCCTCGCCGGGCATGTCGTGTTACGTTTATTGATGCCGCCACATTTCACATTGTTGCTCGTCGACACCTCTGCATCAACTACAGTCCTGGATTTCGATGATGTAGAAGTGCGATGTGCAACGACAAAAACATTTTCCGTCATGTGTTGTAACTTTCGGCAAGCAGCTCCAAACAACAACGACTGTATCATTGCATCATTGCGCCGAATCGTATGACGCACGACAGCAATGCAGACGAGAGCTATGGTGGTAAGTACGTTTATTTGCTTCGCTTCGACACACTACAGCACACTGAGTTCGCGCTCGGTCGCAAGTGCATCGTCACCGACGACCGTTCGTCTGCGCGTACGACTTCTTTCGTCGTCGTTGTCGTCACCACTCGCAGCGTCATCAAAATCGTCCTCCTCGATGCTGTCCATCGACATCGATCGCGTCTGTGCATCGACTGCTCGATCGCTCCGACGCGACGACTGCCGATGGTCGTCGCTATCGCTCTCGAGCTCATGTCCGTCGTCGTCATTGTCATCCGACGTCGCAGACGGAGACGCTGACGTCGCTGGGGACGTATCGAGCAGCTGGACGTACCCGATCGAGGAAAAGTCCTGGCGGCCGGCAATCAATTGCTGCTCGCGCTCAATGAGCTCATGGCGCAATGCGCGCCAACCAGGCAAGCGCAGCGCACGGCCATTGTCGAGCACAGCGCTCGGTGGCAACACGCTACTGCTTGCGGTGCTCGTGCTACTGACGCTCGAGTCGCGGCTGCTGCTTTCGGAATGCCGAAACTGTCGATGGTCGCCAAACAGCGACACGTCGCGCGGCAGATCCAAGTCGCTCATGCTCAAGCTCCGGTGCTGCTGCTGGTCGCGGCGGTGGCTGTCGCGCCGCCGCCGTTGGTTGCGGCCCCAGCTCACGACGAGGGCTGCAATCACGAGTCCGACCATCGGGACGCCGAGTAGATACGTGACGTTTGCATTGACGTACAAACCCGCACTGTTTGCTTGGGAACTCGCTTGGTTTGACGAGCCCGAGTGCCCCGGCTGCGGCTTCCCGTTGCACATGAGGCCACCGAGGACGTCGACGCGGCTTGGGGCTTCACATACAGCGATGCAGACGCAGCTGTTGTGCCCAACACAATAATTTGACAGGCCGTCGGTCGCTTCGTACTCGATCACGTCCTGGAAGACCGTACGGCGACAGCGTTGGCACGCAGGGTCGCTCATTGCACAGTAGGTCGCAGTGCGCGATGGAAAGTACAGCGCTGCTGCAGTCGAAGAAGAGGCTTTCGACGATGCAGTGCGCAGTGCTTTCGTTGCGTTGTTCGATGCGTTGACGTTGCGGTAGTCGACCTGTGCTTTGCTAAACTTGGCGGTTGCGAGCGGCAAGCAACGCCCCATCGCGTTGACGTAGCAGCCCTGTGTGTGTGTAAAGGAACGCACGTTAGACAACCTCGTAGTGTCTAGAGCGACAGAGTATACACGTACTTGGCCTTTGTAGACGATGCCGCCGTTGAGGCAGTCGTAGCAGGAGCGGTACTCGGCACAGCCATCGGCGTCCGGTGGGTAGAACTGACACGGAAACGCTTTCGTCCACCCAGGGTCGTTCCCGACCGAGTCGGGGTCGAACGAGAACGACGCGCCGGACGCAGATCCGCGCGACGACGAGCCGCCAAACGGATACGACGACGATGCGCGCGAGCCGCTGGTTGTGTGGTACGACGGCGTCGTTGGTGGTGATGGCGACGGCCGCGCAGATGTGTGTTTCGACGGCGTTGGCGTGTGTGTATCGCGTGTGTCGCTCGCGTCAGAGCCGTCCATGGACGTTGTCGACGTATCTGCATCCGACGCTGCAGGTGTTGCAGGTGACGGCGTCGGTTTAGGCGTCGGCATTACGCCGCGCATGTCGTGGAGCTGCTCGCAACGGATCGACGAATTTGATCAGAGCAATCGGTTGTGATTGTGTGCAGCGAAATGAGCAGAAAAATCGCGTGTGCACTTTTCTGCTTGACTTGCTATTTGTATTGGAATGATGGTCGTTGTTTTTGCTCTGGCTTTTTGTGGTCTGCTGCGATCGTCAACGACCCAGTGGTCAACCCAAAGTGTCAAGGTGTCTGCAAGAGCGCGTGTGTAGAAGCTGCACACGCGTTGCCTTAGCTTTGTCTGTAGCGTCTTACCAACAAGTGAGTGGACGACAGGACTGACTGGATTAGACGACGAACGGAGTGGGTGAAGCAGGTGACCACAGCAGCAGCACAAATGTTGCCGATGTGGAGGCCCGTGTGGCTGCAACAAACGACCGCGAAATCGGGACCCACAATATCGACCGACAGACCTAGACAAAGTGGTACAATGAGAAGTACCTAGTACCAGCGATCATCACTGGATCTTGCCGATCTACGACAGGCAGACAACATACGATCGATCGACCGAATTGCCATTTGCGGAGACAACCAGACGCTGACATGCTTCCGACTCTTATTTCCAACTCCACGACACTATGAACAACAAACACAAACTACGACGTGTTCGTCGATGCAAATGAACGCCTTCAGGATCCTTCAAAACGCTTAAGCGCTTGGCTGCACTATATTCACTGACGACCGAACAGACAAAAGCTGGGGTGTCTCGAACTCAACTGAAGGACACGACTAACACAAGTGTCCGAGCCTCCAGCGCTCATTAAATAATCCATACTCTACTGCTTCATACACACGTCTCTCTCACAACAACACTTCGTTGCAATAGTCCACGTCACCATCCAGATCATCAAAGTCCGGGGCGCTCGCAGTTGCGCGGACCGAAAACAGGAGTGGCGCAGACGCCATGTGGCGACCGACTGGGATCGCCATCGGCATTGCAGCATCCATATCCGGTGCCGATGGCTCCATGCTAACAAACTGCAGCGGCACGTGCTTGTGTGGCGATGCTGTCGACGCAGTGCAGTCTACGTCCTTATGGACTCTGTCATCGTCATCGTTTTCGTCAACGATATCCTGCTGTGTGTGCCACCCGACGACGTCGAGCAGCTGCGCACCGGTCGTGGACGTCACAGTTACCATCACAGTGTTGCCAGGCGACGCGCCAGCCAGTGGTGTCGCGACATCGTGGGCTGCAGTGTCACCGTTAGCGCCGCCGGTCGTCGCTCCATCAATACTGTCAGCGCTGTTGTTGCGGCTACGACGGCGACGACGGCGACGACGACGCTCGCCGCGTGTCCGAACACGGTAGATCGCAAACACGGTCGCGACGACAAACAGCATGGCACCGAGCATCGCAACGACCGACGTCATGCCGTTCGTGCCGGCTGCTACGTCGGTCTCTTTCTTGCTTTGCGCGGCAAGCGCTTTGACGTAGCAGTCCTTGTTTGGCGGCTGTGGTCGATCCCGTCGTGCTTCACACACTGCGACGCACACGCAGCCGTTCGTCCCGACGCAGAATGCGTTCCCGCCGCGGCGCGATGCGTCTTCCATGTAGTCAGCAAAGACTGAACGACGACACTCTTTGCACGCAGCGTCTGCGCGGTCGCAGTACTTGGTCGTCGACGCGCGGAACTGCGCCCACGTCTCGCCCTTTTGTGTCGGCTGCTTTGTAGTTGGTAGTCCGTTGCTGCTGTCGCCACCGACGACGGCGTTGAGCGGGACGGTCGCATTGTTACTGTTATTGCTGCTGGCATTTGCATGTGCAATAGCGTTTGCTGCCGTAAAGTGCGTATAGTCGAGTGCGTCGCAGTAGTTCTTGCGCGCAGGCTCGCACCGGCCGTACTCGGTCAGCATGCAGCCGCCGTCTTCGCCTTGAACGACAAAGTTGAGGCAGTCGAAGCAACTCCGCGGCTCGGCGCACTCTTTGAACTTGCTCGGGTAGAAAGCGCATGTCCCGGTCGTGCGCTTGCGTGCGAGCTGCGCTTCCGGTGACTCGCTCTTGCTGCTACTCTTGCAGTCGTCGTTTGGGTTTGGTCCCGACGTCGGTGGCGGCAACTTGCCAGCGTACTTGTGATCGTTGGTGTTGCTAGACGATGGTGGCGACGACGAGGGCGAGGATAGTGGCGCTGGCGCTGGCGCTGGACGCAGTAATACAGGAGGTGACGTCGATGCTGGCGCTGTGATTGGCATGGTCGACGAGACGACTGGTGCAAGCGTTGACACTACTGCTGAGGACGCTGTCGCAACAGCGAGTGGGAAGCCAACGTCGCTGTCGATCGACGTCGAGCCCATCGACGTGGACGCAGACGTCGAGGAGTCGGTCGCCATCGAGTGTGAGTGTGTACGTCGAGTGTCAATGTAGTCGTGCAAGAAGAACGGCGGACGTCAACCACGTTTGTGGTGGAGCTGTTCACTTGCTCAATTGCACTGTCTTTACAATCGCAGTATCCTTGACAACTGAACTGTGATGTTCAGTTGCCAAAGAGTCAGCACAAGTTTTGATTGTCAGGATAGGCGATGGCTATCATCAAATTATTCAATGTGATCTTAGTTTTTGTAAGGAAAAGTCCACCGAATTGGAAAACAGCTGTGCAAAGGATAGGCTGATAATCAGTTGTACTGTAAATGCTTTGTTACTTTTCAACTGTATTATCTATCCTGTTATCGCAATACGAACATGTTGTACTGTACTTCCGGCATATCGATGATGACGAACACAACGCACACTGGTACAGTATCGCCATTGCTACAGCATCAACTGTTGGTAGCTTGAATGCAAGTTGCCGCACACAAACGACTTGCAATGGACACTATTTGTAGGACGCGCACTTACCTATTATTCGTACTAGCACTAGCACCTGCTACAGTAGCTGCTGCGCTGCTGCTCATGTGACTGGGTGACATGGGGCGATAGCCGTCACCGATCTGTACGATAACCTCCGGGCCATGGACAGTCAGTGGCTGGCTGCGCGTTGCAGCTATTGCTGTCGCTTCATCCGTCGCGAGCTGCTCCTGTTCGCGTACAATGCGTGCGCACTGGTCCGCGCGCCAGCCAGCGAGTGTCGGGAACGGACCTTTCGGTTCAGCACGCCTGCAGCCGCGGAACTGCTGCCTGTAGACCGAGCGTGTTGCATTGCCATCTATGTGCGAAAGCGCGAGAGGGATAGCATACGACATAAGTCCATTTCTGCAGCGTTAACGGCTAGTGACACGTGACACGTACTGTGCTGGACGTTCGGTGACTGGTACGACCGGACGCTTGCGAGGACAAAGACCGCAGCAAACACAAACAGCCACGCGTACTCGCTCGTATTGGATGTGCTACTGCTGCTATTGTTGTGTACACTCGCGTCCAGTGGAAGGCTGCTGGGTAGTAGTGCCGGTGAAGCCGTCGTTCGGCTAGCGCACGTGAGCGTCGATGTGCGTGACGCTTCGCACACTGCGAGACATACACAGCCTTTCTGGCCAATGCATACAGACGGTGCTACGGGCGTATTTGTGTGCAGCGCGTCTGTCCACACCGCTCGACAGGCTGTACATACGCTGTCGCTCTGTGAGCAGTACGTGACGTTATTGGATGAGCTATAGATCGTTGTATCCGTGTCGCTACTTGCAGATTGCGATGCGGACGTCTGGAGCAGGGCGGTCGTGGCGTTGCTGGACACAGAGGTGCAGTCGCCATTCGACGCAATTGCACACTGCATCATGTCATCGATGTAGGTGCGACCACCCAAGCACGATTGTCAGTCGTTCGTGCGTGTCGGGAGACCAGTAGAAGCAACACAAAAGCTGCGAAGCGTACCTGGTCGCCAGATTGTAGAACGACGTTGATACAGTCGGAGCAGCTGCGTCGTGTGCCATCGGCTTTGCACGCACACGAGTCATTCACATTGCTTGTGCGCATTGTCGTTTTGCTCGTCGCGCTCGCAAGTAGTAGAAAATTGCTTTATGCTGAAGCTGGCACTTTCTTGATCTGTTGTGTGGTTGCCTGCTCGTACTCTTTGATACGTGGTGTGTCCTGAAGCTGGCGTTCTGTTCGATATGTGGTGTTACTGGAAATGGCGGCTGATGTTAGGCGTGGGCATGCATGTCACATTTGTGATAACTCATGTGCATTTTGAGTATGACTTGAATTGGGTATGCGGCACAACATAGTTTTTTGTACTGAGCCGGGGTTACCAACTGCTGCATATGCAATCAAGAAGAATCACCTATTGTATTGAAAATATACAATAAATGCAATATTGTAGTGCACGTTTTGACAAATTCGTTTTTTGCTCAAATTACAACAACTTCTCAAATAAAACAGTCCTACAGCTGTTGCTGCTGATCACTGTCGTGATCGCTGTCGATGCGGTTGCTGCTATTGCCGACGCGACTCGGTGACGCTGGCCGAACACCCGCGCCAAGCTGTACGACGACATCCGGTCGGTCGCTGTCATTTGTAAGCGGCTCGCGCAGTGACGCTGCATTGCTGCCACTTGCTGCAACGCGCTCCTGCTCGTCGACAATGAGCTGTTTGCGGTACGCGCGCCAGCCAGCAAGCGACAGCAACGGCCCTTTCGGCGTCTCGCGCTTCTTCCGACCACGAAACTGTCGCTCGTATGCCGCTTGGATTGCGCTGTCTACTTGGTATACGTACGTAATGAGTGAGAAATGGCATCGAACTTCAGCGAAGACACCAGCAGCATTCAGCAAAGTACGCACGCTCGTCCGCATTCGCTTGCTGGTACGACCAGATGCTCATGAATACAAACAGCACGATGAACACAACGAGCCAGATGTAGTCCCCAAACACAGACTGACTCAATGGCGACTGGCTCGATGTGGGCGGCAACGACGACGTTGAAGCCATCGGAGCTATCGTCGGTACGCCAGAACATGACAGCGTCGAGCTGTGGAACGCTTCGCACACTGCGAGGCAGATGCAGCCGCGTGGACTGACGCACACGCGCGGCGACGATGCGCTCGTAGCTGTTGATGTGGGTGTAGCGCCAGCGCGTACTTCTTGCGTCCACACGTCGCGACAGCTAGCGCACGCCACGTCACTTGTGTCGCAGTACGATGTATTCGATGCCGATGAGAAAGTGGTCGTGCGTGTAGCGAGTGCGTCGGCTGCTGCGACGCAGTCACCGTTGGGTGCGACTGCACACTATGGACATACAGACATAGACGCACGGACAGTTGTCGTCACGCGTCAAGGCTTAAAGTGACAAGCAGGTTGAGATCTGCTGGCATCCCATCCTCAAACACACAGGTACCTTTTCGCCGGTTGCGAGTACGGTGTTGAGGCACTCGTAGCAGCTGCGTGGGGTCGCGCTCGCTGCGCTACACGAACATGTGTCGTACGAGGTCGTGTCGCGCACATGGTTCATCGCTCTTGCTATCGCGCCAGTCGCTGGTACGCGTGACTTGCTTGGTCGATGGATGCTGCTTGCGGTGCTCGATGTGCGGTAGTGACAAGCATGTGCATTTGATCCGCGACATGTGATTCTGTTGATTTTCGAACGAAAACAAATTTGGGTTTAGAAAGTTATTAGCTAAGAAGTATTAAAATAGAATATATTTACATTTATCACTTGTCAACACTTTGATCACAAGCAATCATGGGAAGAGCGTACGATGGCAAGCGGCGCTGGAACGAGACGGTGCTGCGTGGCAATGCTGCTGCAGCACCAGCAGCACCGCCTGCTTCCGGACGCGCGAAGAAGACGAAGCGCTTGTCCGGTACGTTGTTGTAATTGCAATTGTGCGTATGGGCAACGACACCGCGGTTGCATGCGCCGATCGTGACGGTTTGTGACTATGGCTTGCATTTGCATTGGACGTGCACACACGCAGGTCGCACGACCAAGCTGAGCAAAGCGATGCGGCACGTCGACGAAGAGACGCGTGCGATCGTGCGCAATGCACGTCTCGATGCGCTTGAGGTCGACAACTACGGCCTCGATGCACCTGACGCCGATCCCGACGGCAACGCGAGCGACGACAATTACGTCGACGGCGATCCGAATGCTGCAGATACGAGTAGCGCAGCGCCAGCAAGTGCAATGAAAGACAAGAAAGCGCGCAAGAGCCGCAAATCGACGCCAAAAGTGTACGTCATCTGACAGCGTTGCTGTCAGAATAGTTTTCTCATTTAAAGAGCCTTCTAACTGGTGTGGTCCACATAGAAGCACCGCAGCAAAGCGCTGGAAGGTCAAGAGCCTCGCACAGCTCGTGTTTGAAGAGTTTGGTACAAACGACACTGCAACAACAGCAACAGCAACTACACATCCAAACTACTTGTCGGTCGCAGCAGCGCCATCGACGTTGCCACCACGACGGTTTTGCGTCATCTGTGGGTTCTTTGCACCGTACACGTGCGTCCGGTGTGGCTCCCGCTTCTGTCGCATCCAGTGCGGCAACCAACACAAAGAGAGCGGGTGCCTCAAGTTTGGACTGTAAACAAATCGCAAGGCACTGTCATACTATGTAGCATATGGGAAAATTGTGTACGTTCGACTCTCTCTCTCTCTCTCTCTTTCTCTCTCTATCTCTTGTTCTCTCAACGCACTAACGCGTCGGTGCGACTGCTGGTCGATGGAGCACTGCGTCGTCGTTGTCGTCGTCGTCGTCCAAGACGTTGAACGGATCTGGACACTCGCCATTTTCAGAATCCGCGAGCGATTTGGAGTTGTAACCACGAACGAATCGATCGATGAACGTCTTGTCGGCCGCGATGCGCAGGTCCGCGAGTGTCGCAGGCCCTTGTGCGAGCATAAAGGTGACGATGCGCCGCGTCGCTTTGAGCACCACTAAGTGATAGAGAGAGAGAGAGAGAGAGAGAGAGAGAATGAGAGATGATTTGGCAGACTATACCACCATCCATGCGCGTCTGACGCACTGTTAAACTCCATTGGTGATGCGTTCATGCGGCGCCACGTTGCGTCCATTTTGATAAACGCTGTTTTGCAGTAGAAAGAGAGAGAGAAAATGCGTCAGACGATGCGTCGCTTCCGTCCACCCTCCACCCTCCATCCTCCAACGTACTGTAGAAAAAGAGCCGGTCAAATGCCAGTGGGTCTTCCAACAGCTGCCAGAATGGCGCGGGAGTTGTACTATACTGACCCGTGCCGAGCGCCAAGGCACTTGCAAGTAAACACGTGACGTTCACGCCTGCAACGCACACTGGGTACCACGACGACGCGTTCGTGGATTCCACCGGCTGTTGCGCAGCGACGATCGCGCGCATGGGCTGTGGAAACGCTTCGAACGCCCGAACGAGGCACTGGAGCGCAAGGACACCGCCGCCGCGAAAGTCCGTATCGGGGTTCGTGCCTTGGAAGCCCATCGTAAGCCAACCGTCTGACACGCGCTCGAACGCGCGGTGTGATAGACAGCGACTGTTGTGACTGCTGTCGTCCTGATAGACTGCAGCCCAGAGCCGTTGGAGGAGCTGCTCGTAGGCTACGTCACCGGGTTCGCACTTGCGGTTCAACGCACGCTGGAGCGATTCAAGTTGCTGGATTGCAGCCAGCGACGGCAGCTGCGCGTTGATCGACGACCGACGAGCGCTTGTGTGGGCGAGGATCGTCTGTTTTGCATGGCGCAGCGTCTCGGATGCCGATGTCTGGAGTTGCTGGACCTTTGCAGTCGCAACGACGAGCACATCGTCGGCAGTCGGATCGACGCGCCTCGTGAACGTCGTCGCAGCGGGTGTCGCAGGTACGCGGATGCGCTGGAGCGACTTGGTGAGTGACGCCGCGCCAAAGCGCTGACTGAGCTTCGTGTACAACTCGTTCACGCTGCTGCTGCTGCTCGTGCGTGGGCGTATGTAAGTATCGATGGGAGAGTCACTCGGCAGCGCATTTGGCGTCTCGCAGATCTCACACTCGGTCAATTGCGGATGATTGGCAAACGTACACACGCGGCACGTCCAACAGCGATCGCTATGCAGTGCGTCGGCGTGACCGTCGTCCTCGTTATCCACAGTGGTTATTGGGATATGCTCGAGTGGCGAATTATACGCCGCAGTGAGTGCTAGTTGAGCAGCACGCTCCGCGAGGATCTCGTGCTGCAGTTCGACTGGCAGCGCGTTGAACACATCGACGTCAATGGTTTCGCCTAATGCGGCGAGTGCTACAATAGGTGAATGCACCGTCGGTGCGTCGCTGTTGCTGCTGCTTGAGTGTGCGCCGAGCGTTGGCGACGCATAGTGCTGGCTCGGTAGTTGCACGACCGTCGGTGCGACGGGCATCCACGATGCGCGTGCGGGCGAGTGCACTACATTCATTTTGTTGCGCATGTGCTCGCGCTCGCTTTCGTCGTTCATCGGGATGTCGACAAGGGCAACGTCATGCAAATGCACTGGCGCTTTCTCTTCAAGATCATCGGTGTCGTCTGCTGGCAGCGCGATAGTAGGCTGCGGTGCTACAGGCGCGGAGGTGTCACGTCGCGAGTGCATCATTAGCGTTGTTGTGTCTGATTGAGAATGACGTTTGTTCCTCAGATGTATTAGCTCTGAGAACATTGCGAAAGGACGCAACCGAATCAGAGTCAGATATTTTCAACTATCGGTAGTCGGACACACGATCGCTGTCTGCAACGCTAACGCACTCAGATCTCAATGGCTCGCTGGTGTTCAAGTGTTTGGCACACACTCGTTGCGACGTGGGAGTCATTGCAAATCGAGCTCCATGGACAGTACTCCCTCTCTCGGTTGTGTGCACTGCGCGCATACACAACCACTGCAAGTACGTGGCGCGTCGTCGCAGTGCTCACACTCGCACCAGTGCCGTGTCTACTCGCTGCGACGATCACCGATGCGATTCCGCTCGCGCCTCCGGACCGCGGCATCAACCAAATCGGCTATTGGCTCCGCTCACCGCTTGCGACGTTCGTGTACTCACACGGCGTCGTGACGCAGCTGTGTGTGTACGTCCCGCAGCTGCGCATGCTCTGGTACGACCAGCTCCTCGTGACCGTCCCAACGACGCTGTTCACGACGGGCGTCCAGTACGGACTCGGGTGTGCAATTGGCTTCCCCGTGCCGTTCGCACTGCCGGCCATTGCGCAGCCGTGGGCGATGCTGCTGCTGTTCTTCATCTGGCTCCGACGCGGCGAGTTCGTTGCGCGCCACGCAAGCGTGCGAAAGGAGCTCGTGTGGTTCGGTTACGTGCTACTCTGCCAACTTGCGCTCGTCGTCGTCTACCCTGTCTTCTTTGCAGTCTTTGTGCGCTGCAAGGCGTCCACACAGACGCTCTGCGCGCTGCTCCTCCCTGCGATCAAACTGGCAGCAAAGAACGTCATGGGTCGCGTCTTGCGCGGCCGCGACGACGTCCGACCGGAGATCGCGATCTTCAACGTCGAGGTCTTCAACGCACTCTTTGTCGTGTGCTGCATGCAGAGCTCGACGTCGATCTACACGAGCCTCGTGCTCATGGCCGCAGACTTTTGCCAGGCGTGGGCAAACATTCGCGACGTCCATGACATCGTGAGTGCGTTTGGTGCGACGGCGACGCGCATCGGCGTCCCCGAAAACGAGCTGCTGGAGACCGCGATGGCGATTCTGATCGCCCATCCGAGCATTGCGTCGCTATCGTCGTCACAGGGCGTCACGTCGCATGGTAGCAGCTTTGTTGCAACGCATCGAATCGCGCCAAGCAAGAGCGACATGTCTGTAAAGGAGAATGCAGCGCGTGTTGCGACAATTGCTACTGCGACAGCACCAACTGACCAGCTCCACAAGCCATCGACAGACGTGTGGTCGACGTCGACGTCATCAATACGATCTGCTGCATGGATGCCCGCAACTATTCGGAAGGACGACGCAGCGCCAACACAGACAGCAGAACCAGCAGCTGCGCGTCTCGCTTTAAAGCAGACACCAACCAATACGCCCACCACAACCACCACTACATCACTGGACGCACAGCTATCAGCACACGACCGCATTGAGCTCGTACAGCGCGCTCTTCGTGTGCTCCACGTAACCGAGTTTCTCTTGCTGATCGAGTTTACAGAAGTGATCGTCCCAGTTGTCTATTGTGCGTCTCTCTCTCTCTCTCTCCCTCTCTCTATCTCTCTCTCTCTCTTACGCTTGCTTACCAACAGGCATCTACTTGACGATGATCTTTCACCTGCCAAACCGCGCGTACTACCCGCAGCTCCGGAGTATGGACGACGTGCAGTTGGCGGCAACGATCCAGAGCGTTTTGTTGTATGCGTCGATGGAGCTCGTGTCGTTCACTGCGCTATTTGTCGTGCTCAAGCGCAAGCTCCGGCTCTCAGCGTTCCACCAACTCGCGTTCGTGCTCGAGAAACAGGCGCGCGTTGTCCACGCCAAGCTCGTGCTCTGGGTCGTGTTCATGATGCAGTCGACGCTTGCACATCAAGGTGCGTGTTTCATTCTGCACCGTCGCCAACGACGCACACTGACGCATACGCATACGCATACACGTTGGCTGGACGCGTGTAGGTGCGGACTACAGCTTCCAGTTTGTGTGGCTCCGACAACCGCCACAGGAGGCAGCGACGTGAGCTCACGTGGAGGCAATCGAGTGTGTGTGTTTGTGTATCGACCGGAGAACGATGGCGACGACACGACAACTGCATGCATGCTGAACGCGCACCGAGGTAGCAGCAGCACACGCGACGCAGTCGTTCCCTGCCTCCAACGTGTTGCTGGAGAACCAGCACAGTGTCGACGCGCTCGTTGGTGGTTAGCCACATAGGCTCGCGATCTCTCGTATTTACACATCACGTGACGATCGCCGGCGGCGCGTCCAGAGGGGCAAAGGTCTCACCAGATAGCAAACAAGAGCAAACGGAGACAACAAGCAGCAACGAGGAGACGACAGATATGCAAATTCCATCCTCTCCTTTCTTCTCATTCTACTTCTTTGTACGCAACTTGAGGCCCTGGAACGTATTGATAGCCCCAGACGCACACGTCGTGCGCTTGAGCAAGCGCAGTGCGCTATTGAATTGCTTGATCAACGAACACTCGGTCCAGACTTCATGGCGCTTGCGACGACGCGTCTCTGCGTCTGCGTCCTTGTAGACTTCGTCAATCGCATCAAACTCGGTCGCAGGTGGTACGGCAAGGAGCGTCGCATTGCAGCCGACGACTTCGAGTGGCAGTGCGTACTTGTAGAACCGCACGCCGTCGACGACGTCCTCGTCGGCATCGTGGAGGCGGTAGCTCTGACAGAAATGCACACCGACCGGTGGATCGGCTGGCAGTGCGATCTCGAATGGATCACTGCAGGGGTTTATGTTACTCTCACTCTCACTACTCAGGAACGACCAATACTCACTCGCGTCGTTCTGGGGGTGCGTGACGCCGAGGTTCGTTAGGACCGTATGTTGGATATGGTGGTTCGCTGCAGCAAGTGCGTACGCATGCATTTCGACCATCCACTCGTCCGGTGCGAGCTGCCGGCCACGTACGACGAACGCACAGTAGTCATCGATCATTGCGCGCATGTCACGGACCGTGAGGATGTACGGTGGCCCCGTCCTGGCGTAGAACTCCCGGCCGTCGGCTATGCTGACGTTCCCACATGGCGCCGAGCCACAGAGCGTCCGGCTTTTGTCCGTATCGAACCAGCCGCTGTGCATATAGACAGTCCAGTCCTGTGCAAGTGCGATGCCGTCCCGCACAGTGTCAGTGATCGTGGAAACGTCGCGTGCGCCTTTATAGTACGTCGTCACGTTGCGACCGGTGTTGACCACCAGTGGCTTGAAGAACACATAGTCGCAGTCAATGAGTACAAGGATCGGATGTTGCACGGCCGGACTGGCGTGCTGCAAGAAGTGGCGCAGCCCAAACGGTTTGTTGTACGGCATATAGACGTCGTCGATCTCTGGCAGCGGGTGCGGCACGTACGATGGCGTAAAGTGGACGCGGAAGTCGTAGTAGAACGTCGGCTCGCGCAAGATTGCAGCCTTCTGATCCAGTGAACAGCCCGAGACGATCTGGGTGATCGGACCGCGCTGCCCAACGCGCATTGCAGACTGCTGCAGTACGGTCGTGAGCAGCAACCGATGTAGCTGCCCGCACCCGACGCTAAACACCAGGTGCATCGTACTACCGTCGTGGTTTGCTGGAAACAACGGAGATGCATTGCTGCGGGTGTGCTCGTGGTTGACGTCGCTGCTGATGTTTGCGACACGCAGCGATCGCGTTGCTGTAGTCGTTTGTGCTGCTGCTGTAGCTGCGAAAAGCGCCAGGAGCACAGCAGGAACGACAGCGAATAGGCGTGTCATGATGGCGGCAGCGGTTGATGTGTCTGCTCTATTGCGAATGTCGATGTGCGTCTGCTGCTACTGAATCACTCGTGTGTGTTACTGAATCAACAGCTTGCGTGTCTGCTGATTTGGGTTGGCGTGCTGCAGTGTAAAGGCTGATGTGGAAGCCCTGAAGAGAAGAGTGGAGACGATGAGAGGAGGAGAGACGCGAGGAAGCTGGTGTATTTTGTAATGAACTATCTGTGTCGTTTGGATCTGCGATCGCCTTTGCGGTCGCTTGCCTTGCCT